>JBCHJU010459081.1:0-12817 GCA_039654505.1 Plocamopherus imperialis
GTCCTGGCATATGACAGAGAGTTGCATCTCCCTCGACACCATCAACTGGTATAAGAGGCAGCTAAAGTAAGTAAGTATCATAAGAATCCCTTTTTTTTTTTCCAATAATGAGGGAAATTTAGAATAGTTTTTGCTCAGTAGATATGCTATAGTAAATAGCTCTTAATTTAAAATGGTTTTCCACCAGAACATTGATCACTGAAAATACTGAATAACATTTGTCTGTTAGTATTATATGCATAATTCTGGATTTGTAGTAACTTATTACTTATGATTTTCATTCGCAGTATGTTTCTGAGGTTGTCATAGGAGCTCCATATGCTGTCACTCCTGAATTGATGGACCACTTTAAGGTGAAACAGTCTAGGATTTATGTTTTTTTTGTGCAGTATACTAAAAGTGATTTTAAACCCTTTTACACAAAACTTCTATCGAGGAAAATCAAAATTCACATCCTCATTCTTTGCTTGACCAATGTCTTGTATAACAGCTTCCTTGACATGAACTGAGATTTTGACAAAATCTTGAGGGAACCTAATGTAAGCTACCACCCATCAATTTGTTCATTTGAAATTTGATGAATTCTAGTTTTAATCCACATTAGTTATTGATTAAGATATATTGGAGTTTTTTCTCATCACATTTAATTGAACAATCACTCTCAAACTCTCAAGATCAGTTTTCTAGCATTTAGAGACTAGGTTTGAGAATTATTTTTTTATTAATTGAAGATTGAAACTGAGGAAAATGGTCAAAAAAGTTTGAAAAGTCAGGACATATTTTGCTTCGTTTAAAAAAATAGCTTTTGAAATTTCTGGTCACCAATACTTTTTGTAAGAAGGTTTAGGGCACTAACCTTCTTTCACTCGAAATTTGAAGCTCTCATTTCAACACCATCCAATCATAAAAGCACATCGATATATTAATTACATGTAAATGTAAGCACTAATTTAATAATATAACGTAGCGTAATTATTATTTAGCCATGGAATGATTTTGAAAAATTAGAAAATGACTTATAGATCTAAGTCAAACACATGAAGAAATGACCTTTCTGTTCTTTTCAGACTACGTTCATCCACTGCTGTATGTAACCCTCCATTAGCCCTTTCCATCCTGTCCTGTCTCTTGCTGTCCTGAGCCAGACTGGTCTAAAATATTCTACCAGGTCATCTCTCCATCTTCTGGTTTGTCTGCCTCTTGATCTCTTCCTAGGCCGTTTTTTTCCCACAACAATACAAACAAAACCATTAGAGATAGCTCAATATATTTTTTTCTGCAACCCACTGATACCATCTAACACATTTAAATTGCACGCTAATAGTTTCAATAAAAAAGCTGCAATCAAATATAAACATATTGATATACCTGGTACTCTCTTATATGATGCCAAAATAACTACAGTCGTAATGATCCATCTGGCTGGAACTGCTTTGAAAGCTTGTCATCATATAGATCCAGATCTAGACCTATGGAGTTGGTCTAAGCAAACACATTTTGCTTCATCCACAAAGTAAATAATTGTTCCAAAATAAAACAAAATTAAAATGTTCTCTCAAACTGCTCTTCCTGGTCTATCTTGGATTGACGGTTGGAAAAAGAAAGCTCTACTTTCCTTGTAAGGCTTGTTCAAAACCAGATGTTGATGGGTATTATGTGGACTGAGAAAAATATCAGATTTAGTGCAGGCAGTTCACTCAGGAAACAGAAGTCATGAGCACCAACTCTAGGGAATGCTATTGTTTTCCACGACACAAAGCAGACACTTTTTAGTACCTTGTTAGAGGTTTGTCAATGTCATTAGAGATTTTTCAATGTTGTGTTGCAATTATTTTGTTGCTTTAAGGTGTTGATAATTTGCTCCATGTTTTCTTTCACAGGTGGATGTAGTCTGTCATGGAATGACTCCAGTAATGCCAGACATAGATGGATGTGATCCTTATGCAGTATGTGTCAGAATTTGTGTTCTTATTCTATTCAATGATTTGAAATTGTAATTTATTGAAGTGTATAACATTTTTTATCTATATTTTTGTTTTAGTGGATAAGAAAATTACCCTATTTGTTTTCTCTATAAGTTCAAAACATTTTTCTTATCACAAGACAGAAAAAAAACTGCACCAAATAAGGATTTTGTTTATTGAACAATTCATGGAAGATGCATTTGTTTATTCTGTCTTGAGAAATGTTGAAAAGTCATAATAGTCAATAGTACAATAACTTGTACTTGGGAGCACATTGCTGACCATTTTCTGCATATCTGAAGAATGTTATGGACGTTTTGGTGTTGCTGTCTTACATTTTTGACATGGCTTTACTTGTCGTTCTCTAGGTTGCTTTCCATTATCATCATCATCATCGTCATTACCTACTTGCAGCAACCCCACCATGGGGGACCAATCCATTGTTCACAAATTCTCAGTCACTGTTGTTTTCCAGGATTTAATTTGATATTTTGGTGTTATATTCTTATCGGTCAGTTTTTTTTTTCCAATTGACTTTTTACATGCATTTAATTGATCTGTGGTCGCAGTTGATGTCAACATCTGGCTGTTTTGATCATTTTTCAAAATAAAATCTTTTTGGAACTACTTATTTGATTTCAATGACCCTTTAGGACTTTTCCATGTTCAGAGTCACCTTCTATGATTTTTGAACCATATATTTGCAAGAAAGTATTTTCCACTTCTTCACCAGTCTCAATTAGCTTTTCACCTCTGTCATTCATCTCTCCTAATCCAAATGGTCCTACAATTTCATTCTGCATTTGGTCCCCTCTCCCCCCTGAGCTTGAATATCTCAGTAAGTAGGACACTCGACCACCAAGCTGAAGATCAGGGGTTTGATTCTCGCTGTGCAGGCTTGATTTGAAATCCAAAATTTTCAAGTTTTCTCCGTTTCCTCATCCAGGGTTAGGCAGGATGAATGAGTGCCTAGTCCCATTGGAGACGAACAATAAACATGTAAAAGTACCCTCAATGATCAAAATCTAAAAGAGCAGGCCATATCAGCCATCACCCTGGCAGAATTTTTGATCCTATCAAAATAGTCATTTCGGTATCATACACCCCTACAACCTCTTGTATCTCAGGCTTTTTAACCAGTCCATTGCTCTAAGTAGAAGAGGCAAAAGATCAGAGGATAAGGGAGTATGGCTGGGCACCCATACTCCCCTAAGAATACTAGCCCAGGCATAGCAATAACATTGCTGCAATATTACCAGCTCTGATGCAAAAGGCCAACATTTGGTCCCCGTCTTTGGTGTTAAAATGTCCCATGGATTTTGTTATTTCTTTAGATTTGCAGCGTTTGTTTGCTTTATCTAGGTCTTCATAAAATGACTGGATCCCTTTTTCACTACTATCTGTTATTGGGACATATACTTGAATGATGTTTAAATTCATTGGCTGGCTTTGGAATTTAATCAATAGCACCCTGCCTGATTTTGCCAAGTATCCTAGGATAGATTTTGATATGTTTTGATTTATTAAAGTTCAATTCCTCTCTCAGTTTCTGCAGGAGTGAATAACTTCATGGCTCTCCAGTTTCTTTCTTCCTGCGCCATGTTTCTGAAATGCCCATTATCTGGATGTTGTACTTCTGAATTAGATTTTTATATTTTCTCAGTTGATCTAAAGTCCTCAATATTTCTTGTAGCCATTGTTTTCTTTTCTTTGTTAAAAGGACATGTGTATAAAATTTGAATGTTATAACAAGGAAAACATTGAAAAAACGATAAATATCCAACAAAGGAGACACAGCAGTGTAAAACATGTCTTGCGTGATAGGCGACTACACTATTATTCTCAGATATTGCTCTCCGGACAATTTTATTCATTCATTCATATATTTTTGCTTTGGTTTTAAATCATGGTCAAATGAAAGTTCAAATTCCCATTTTGCCTGAAATCGTTCTTTATAGGACAGGATTTGTATTTTTCTGTACATTAAATACCATTTAGAGCCATTTTCTACACAAGGAATGCAATGTCATTTGAATAACATTATTCAAATGTATCCCCAGATCCGGACGAAATTAAAAAACATGAAATGTTCAAGAGAACCACAACTAAGATTCATGAACCATTCTGTATATGCTTTACTTTATTTGCAGGAACCAAAACGTCAAGGGAAATTCCAAACCATTGACAGCAAGAATGACTTGACAACTCAAACGATTATTGAACGTATCATTAATCATAGGTAATGCTGCTAGAAGTAGATGTGGATAAGAATCAAAATTACACTCAACCACCAAACTGAATCAGACAAAATGTAGGGTCTACAATATACAATCTGTCCACTAGTTTTCTTTCCTATCGATGGTACAATGAGACTCAAGACTTGAACAGAAGGCGTATATGAATATATAATATATATCGGGTGGGCCAAAAAAATGGTGTAGGAACTTTGATGCCCTATACAGTGCACACCTGATATATCGACATATGCGGTACCAGATGATTTATGTCGATAGAAGAGAAAGTCGATATAAAAGAAACCTATTTAAAATGAGATATTTTATTATTATTATTATTTTTTTTTTTTTAGTACAAGAGTGTTAACTGCAAAAGAGTGGTTTTTGAGGCTTCAACGTTTGCATTATCTTAACACTGGAATCTCGGTTGTCTGAACCTTAGTACCAAAATCGTCTGCAGTTTTCTAGAGAGTTCCACACTAGTTATAGACTTTATTGGCTTTTTCAGCTCACTTGTATCATCTGAAGGTATGGTGGCACGTCCTATGATGTCCCTGCCGTTTTTTTAGAATCCACTGTACCCGGTATCGAAATCATGCCTTGATTTTTGTCTGTTATTTTATCCCATGCCAACATCTTGTCATTTAGTAGTGTAGGGCAAGACAAACAAAAAGACTGATTTGTCTTTCACTTTCACTCTTACTAAACCCACTTCCTTACTATCTAACCTGTCTAATCTGGGCCTAGAAGAATGGGACTGTGAAAGTGGGAATGGGAGGCATCTGTAAGCATTGTTGAATGGATTGGTAACGGAATGGAAGGGGAGGAGGGGTATCTCTTTGTCCGCAATAACCTTTGGTCCGCCTAGCTTGCTAATTTAGATCATTCACATGTCGATATATCAGATTCAAGAGTGACAGGGTGTCGATATTGAGGAAGGAACTTAATAATAGTTTATAGGGGAAAAAACCGGACCTTACAAGTCATGTCGATATAAGGGAAAAGTCGAAAGAAGCGATGTTGAATTAAGTGGTGCGCACTGTAGTTTCCTTGTCAGGACGGGGTTTGGCATTGTCAGTCATTTACATAACAGGTCAGACAGTACCTGCTCTATTTAATGTGGCCACTTTGACAATCAGTAGTTACAAGGAGCTTTTATTTCTCTTTTCCATGAGTGGGACACCTTTTTGTCGATTTCAACTCATAATTATTTATTAATATTAGGTGTGACATTGCGCAGGGCCCTCCAGAAAAGAGTTAGTGTACATTATATGTGTGTATTTGTTTTATACTACATAATCTTGCTGACTGTTGTGTGTATTTCTTGTTGACTGGTTGGTCTGATAGATTTTCCTGCTTTTATTTGTTTTATATTCTTGACTGGACCTTTTAGGGGTGTGTATGTTTTGTTCAGGTTATTGTATTGCTTTTTGCTTGTTTGTTATAGTTTTGTTAGCTTTTTCTTGTCTTTTCATTTTATTTTTGTTGTTTTGTTGTCCTTTTTGGGGGATTGAGGGCGGTATATATATACATATATAGTGGAATTTTCTTTCTTTTCCAGCCATGATGTCCATGAAAATTTTCTCAACTTTCAGGCAATCCATATTCTCTGCACTCCTGATAGTAGTTTATAATATTACTTCATTCACTCACTCACCATTATCAGGATGCAGCAATCTCCGTGATGTGCCTGCCAATGTTTGGGGTTTCTAGGGTTAAAGGTTATCATCTCTGTATTTTAAGTTCGATCCCAATGCATGTTTTCCCAACCAGCCTCTCAACCCAAAGCATTCTTTTTTTATATCCCCCACCAGGTATTCCCATTGCAGTGAGGTCATTTTGGACAAACTGGTGCTCATCGGTGGTGTCAACTTGTCTCATCCACCCCCTGGAGTGGCTGTTATTAATCTTCTCACAAGGAGAGCACTTGAGTTCTCATTACCAGTAAGAAAACTGGACCCACATTTTTTTATCGGCTGAGCTTTTGTTACTGTTTTTGCACTGTGATGGTTGGTTTGGTTATCGTTGGTTGTTTGTTGGGGTTTTTTTTTTTGTTATTTGTTTTGGGTTTGGGTTTTTCAAATTTGCTTTGTTTCGGGTTGTTTGTTTTATATCCGTTTCTTTCATTGCATTTTTTATTTGTATTATTTTATTTTTACATTTTTGTTATGCAAGAGAGGGTGTGTTTGTTTTGTTTTGCCTTTCTTTGGAGATTGGCTGTTGCTTTTGTAGTTTTTATTGTTGTTTTGTTTCTTTTTTGTTATTTTTTCTTTCTTTTTTTTTTCTTTTTGGAAGGAGGGGGAAGGAAGAGGCGGAGGAGTAGAGGTATTTTTGTTTCGTATTGTGTTTTTATGGGGGGGAGAAGGGGGGGTTTGGTTTTCTTGTGAGAAAAGGTATGAAGATAATATTTATTGACTGTTATTCTAATGGTTAAGCTCAATATTTATATAAAGGCAATTGCAAGATTACGACACATATTGTGTTTCTCATATGATAGACAATCAGATTGAATCTCGATTTGACTTCCTTTTCAATTGCAGAGCCAAGACAAGTCAAGTCTGTTAATGTTGCATCGTCATACAACAGCTATCCTTGATCCAGAACACATTTTAGTCTTGGGCGGAGGAGGCAACTGCTTCTCATTTGGAACACACTTGAATAGAACTCCTGTTGTTATCAATATTGGATCAGCATTAGATACTGTCAATTGAGTGTCTAATGCACATATTTATTAAATTACATTCTGCATTTTCAACCTCCTTTAAGTGAGCTTGCAATAAATCAGCAAAGAATCAACTATATTGCATTTGTTGTTTTACAATTTTTACATACCTATTGCCATTATTTCTTATCATTTTAATCTACAAAAACAATAATGATGATGATCGTCATAATGATCATCCTGAAAATTGTGATGAAGATGATAATGATTGTGATCTGGAATAGAAATAGGAGTAGAATGAGGAAGGCAAGGTTTGATAATCTTTTATAACCATCATCAAAGAGGCGGACCAAGAAACTCATGGAGCTTTGACCTGCATTCAGACATGACTGCAATTGGGAAGACCTGGGGCCAGCTGGAGAAAATTTCCCTGGACCATGGTGCTTAGAGGGGTTATAGGCATAAGAAGAAAAAGAAGAATCAAACTGGGCATAGTCGTATATATATAAAATATTTAAGGGAACGATCCATATACTTACCTCGGTTATTATATATAAATAGGTCCTGATTTTACAAATATCAATGCCACATCATTTTTATTTTAGAAATATTTTCATGGCTGTCATTTTTATTCATAATGATGTACTTTCTTATATTCACCACTCTTCAATGTTGAATTAATGTGAAAAATAAAGGTTTGATTTGCTCGCAATAATTGTTTTCATTCTCAATGAGCAATTGAATTTCCTTACCATGGTATCATTCTTTGTCTAATTTGAAATTTTCTTGGAATCAACATTTTCAAGTGTTAAGAGCTTGTTATAATGGCAAGATAGAGACACTATAGAAATTAATATTGCATCTATGTAATATGGTCTCTCACATCTAATGGTCTAATGGGGAAAGATTTTTTTTTTTAACTCAGTGAAGAAGTCAACATTTGTATTGCCATAATTGTAGACAAGAATATGTAGCATCATATTCTAGTGGTAGGCACTCGAGCTGAAGACCATGAGGTCCCACGTACAAATCCCGGAAACGGATACAATGTTGAGTTCTTGGGAAAAGCTCTTTACACACACTTTCTCACCCCACTCAGGTATGTGAACAATGATGTCTAATCTAAAGTTGACTCACCTATTATGCCTGCTGAGTTGAGATGCTCCGGGCCCGGGCAGTCATTCTTCCTTCAAAGTTATGAGAAATACTTGATTCTAGATCTGGATTCTAAACCTCGGCGTCTCCCAGTACAGACAATCCTCTTCAACACAACAGTCACAACTCTGAACTCCGTCTCTCTCCAGACCCACTGGATTCTTCTGCCACCATCTTCTTCCTCACTTTCTCCCTCCTCTCCATGAGAGTTCCAAACTAACACACAAAGCTCTTTAACCCATTCAGCACCAAATCACATCCCTCCTTGATCTCCAGATCACACAACAAGGTATAAAAAGAGTACCTGACTATAGGCAGTCTATTTTGTCAGTTTGCCAGAGTGATATGCCTGTAAAATGTCTTTTGAGCAGAAAATGTGTATGCTCCACAGAAAGTTGAGGTTACTGGGTTGAAAAGGCCTGAAATGTGTATGCTCCACAGAAAGTTGAGGTTACTGGGTTGAAAAGGCCTGTCCGGGAACCCTTGTAAAGTGTCCAGAGCTAGTTTTTTTTCTTCTTTTAGATCATAAGAGTGTGTTTGTAAATGATTTTCAGCGACAAACTGAAAATGCTCAATGATTCAAAACCAAAGGAGGAATATAATTAAGATCTGATCTTGAAAGATGTACCAGTACTTAAAATATATGATCTGTACTCTGTTCTTCATGTTTATAATAGGTGCATAAAATGTGGATAGTGATTCTCTCTGTTTGCTTGTTTTCCTTTTGCTCATCCTTTTGATCATGTATTTGAAATACATTCAAACTCCAATTCATATATTTGCTTTTTATTTATGAATTTAATATAGTCTTCTGCCCTTCAAGTAAATTGTACCTGTGATAGAAGATAACTTATTTAAACATCATTTTTATCTGGCTAATTTGTGTCATTTCATCACTTTTTTAATTGTGCACTCATATTTACATTGTAACAATGTACAACAATTCTTCCAACATATCTGTAACAGTGTGACAAGTCGTTGTGAGTATGGTTTGCTGCTCTGGGAGGGCACACTTGTAACTCAGAGTATGAGTTTTAGCCACATACTAGTGACATCGACGTTCAGTGATTTTTTTTTTTTTTCATTTTAGATTTAGAGTATTTCAATGATATTGTTTATATTTCTCATCAATAAATGGATGTGGAATTCTTGAATGTGAGTTTTTCTCTTCATGTTTATAGATATTCTGTATGTTTGAGGCTTTTTGAGAGGCAATGCATTTTTAATACTGTATTTTAAATTATCTAACTTGGACAATTATAGCTTACACACATTAAAAGTTCATCAACAGCTCACAATTCTTGCACATGTACAAACATGTTGCAGAGTATTTCAAATTAGGGCAAAAGGATTCATGAAAATAACAATAACAACTAAGTATCCGTGTAGAAATTGTGTAAAAAAAATAATAAATTAAGTTACGGTACCTTTATACCATCTAATCCTAACAGTCAGTTGTTGGAAAGACAATTTGTACTTTTTGTTTGATGATTCAGGGATATTTTATCTATGCATATTTTCGGTGTTTAAATGGTGCACATAAATCATTTTATGTTTTTAACTGCTATGATATAAGAATTTACAAGTACATGTATATGAATGTTTTAACTAAAGCAAGTTTCTCTTACATGAAGTTGTTTATTAATGCTTGAATAAAAAAAAGAAGTCTTATCATATTTATCTCATTTGAGCAGTTTTGTGGGTAACGCATTAAAACTAATATGATTTCATTACAGAGGCAATCAATGTATAAGTTTTGATTTGCATTGTACACATTTTTGTTTTATTTGCTGCTAAAATACAGGGCGACGTATCTCAATTTCAACATTTTCAAAACTTCTCTTTGTATGCCATTTTTATTGATTGTCATCTCTATTTTGGTGCAACCTCTGTGTATAGAAATAAATCATAAATCCTGTGTTATGCCTTACTTGCAATTCTCTTTTTGCAATGCATACTGTGAAGGAACTTCCCCAACCCTTCACAAAATAAAAAAAATTGTTTAAAAAATATATTCATGACTTTCTATGCTTTGTTTTTCTACATCAAACCACCTTTAATGAGTATATTGTTTGATTGTAATAGAAATGAAGCAATTTCATACAGTCAAATGCACATTATCTGACATGCTCACTACTCTGTCCCTGTTGCTCAGGAACAAAGCAAAATCATACATATTTCTTACCCAATATGCTCGATTTTGAAACCGCCTGTCTTCTTTCCCTTCGTATACTTATAGGGTGAGCCAGAAAAAACGCGCCCAACTTTAGAGCTAATAATGTTTTTAAAAAGTAGTCCTTTCAAGCCTTTCGGCTTATAGTACATAGGGTTGGACCTTATCCCGGTTTCTGTAGCATGAAGCGGGCAGTGACAAATTAGATCTATCACTTTCTGAATAGGATCTAGTCTATTGCAGAATACTTTCCCAGCCGAAGCTGTGCCCTTTTTCACCTGGGTCGAGTGAAGCAACAGGGGTAAATTTTCTTGCTTAAGGAAAAAGCGCGTTTCCCTAGGGCAGTTTGAACCCGTGACCTCTCGGTCCAAAGCCTAACGCTGTCCGCAGAGCCACTAGGCCCCTAATAACTTTTTTACCTCTTTTTTTTTTACATCAAATTTGGCATGGATCTAGAGAAGTTTATATCTAGTAGGGATGAAAATTTTCACAAAGTTCTGTCCAGATGTAATGAAGATACAGGATCTTGCATACAACTCCCCCAAAACCGGAAAAAAACAACACTTCTCATCGTATTTTAGCACATTCAAATCATACGGATCTATGATTCTTCAAATCATTGACACACGATATACTCTTTTCGAATTTTGAGATGAACAGACTTAATTATTAGATAAGCTATCATTCTAACTAATCATATTGCTTTAATTATTGCTTGTAATTTAATTAAAGCAGTTCTTCTGATGCTTACAACCAATTTGATCTTTTGAAATCGATGTAAACTTCCCAAGAACATTTCAAAACTGTATGAGTATGGTTAGATTTGAACAGATCTTAATCTAGATTTTTAAGTCAAGCTTGGATCTAGATCTACACGTAGACTTAGGTATAGATCTCGTTCGTAGATCTAAATTTATTTCTTTGCTTTTAACGGTTCTTGCCCTAGGTGATAAGATTGTCTTTTAGGCATTCTTTCAAGAAAAAAGGTAAGTACCGTGCAATGATCCAAATAGAATTTACAAATGAAATTTAGACATCTTCCATTAATCAAAATTTGTTGGAATGGCATTGCTGTTGAAGAAATGAGGAAAGCAATAACGGCTTAGAGGAAATGTTTGTCATGTGAAGTCAGACAACGAGGCGACTCCACAGAACATTAAATTTAATGTTGACTTGGCGTCCGCACAAGAAAAGTTCATCAGGCAAGGCACGTTTTGTTTTTTCTTCAGATTTTGATTCCCCTTGGTAATCTTAACGTCATGCGAAAAATATTGCATTATATTAAAGGAAATTTCGTACATACATTTTTGAGTCTACATCTAACATGTGTGCAAAGTTTCACGAAATTCGGTAAAATACACAACATTATTTTGGCTCACTCTATATAACAATTTTTTTCTTTTTCTTTTCTTTCTTTTTTCAGGTTTTTTCCATTACGTCTTTATTACTAATACTTATTTTATCCTCTTCTTTTGGGGTATCCGGCTTTGCCTTTTTCTTTTCCTTTCTTTTTCTTTTCTTTTTTTTTTCTAAGTTGTTTTTAATCAGCAAGAAACTCGTTGCTCGCGCTACAGTACATTCGCCTTATCCCTGCCGGATCCACCCCTGACCCCCCCCCCCCTTAAAAAGAAAAATGGGGGATTGCCTAATAAAAAGTCTGCTCTTAGATTTTTGCTACCTCCATCTACCTGAGCACTTTGCAAATCTAAATCACCTTAGTCAAGTGATGACCAGGCGCTATTTAGGGGACTACGGTTTCGACAATTTGTTGTTTCCTTCTGGATGTAAGGACCAACCTTATTATATCAAGAAGAAGCTGGAATGTAGAAGGATTCATTCTCAGGCTGGCTAGATTTTTTTCCTCATCTCGAAGAACATCCTCCATTCAATGGTGCAATTCGCCAAATGCTTCACGTAGTTGATTGATTCTATGATCAATATTTGACGTGATTGTTGACGTCGTCTTTTAAGCCAATACATGTACATGTACAACAACATCAACTGCAAAGTGAAAAAGTGTGAACGGAGTTGGATCCAATATGTCTCTTCATGATCCTATCCATTCACTTCCTTTCTCTCACATTTTTGAGTGGCCGAAAGGGCATGAAAGGAGGGCCTACTGTGTCAGGAGCCCTTACAGTTTTTCAGGTTACATGTATTTTTCAAGGGTTTTTTGTGTTTTTTGTGGGGGTTTGTTTATGTGTGTGTGTGTGTGTTTTTTTTGTTTTGTTTTGTTTTGTTTTTTTGTTGATTGTTGTTGTTGTTTGTTTGTGGGTTTGTTTGGTTTTTTTCTCGTTAAAAACTCTCATCTTTATTTACATTTCCATGTGAAAAGTATGACAATACAATCATCAACCTGACAGAAAAACTCCACGACGAAAAAAATCAAACAATTCAATACGATATTTTTCATTGCTATGTTTATAGACTGGTAATTTGGCAAGATGAATAAATTATTTACATTATGACCGCGAGAGAACGAACTGTAGTATTGTTGTGAAAAAAAGTGCGAGCAATTAGTTGGCAACGAAAAATTACACTTTTATGATCCAGTCTCTCTCTCTCTCTCTCTCTCTCTCTCTCTCTCTCTCTCTCTCTCTCTCTTTCTCTCTCTCTCTCTCTCTCTCTC
>JBCHJU010459192.1:0-12810 GCA_039654505.1 Plocamopherus imperialis
TTTTCCCGACCTGGAAACGAAATTTCGATTTTCCATGATTTTTCCAGATTTTCCAGGTGAGTGGCAGCCCTGATAAAAAAATCTACATTCCAATTTCAAAGTGTGTCAATTTACAGGGGGAAAGTGTAAAATCTTTTTTGCCCCTGTACTTTTCCAGGTGGAGAGGCTTCAATCAGTGCATCAATATCATGAAACCAACCTTGAACATAATGCACCATGGCTAAGGCATGCTGAAATACAATATATTCAGATAATTTGGAATGAACTGTGCACCAAATTTAGACAACTTAAAACAATTTGCTAGAGCAAGGCCGTTTCCATACTACCCAAACAAAATGAAATATACACAGAGGGTAAAATACACAAGCATGCGTTCATCAGAAATAGGTACCATATTCATACTAGGCATAGAATTAAAGAGCCTGCCCAGACAGGGCTGGACACGAATCTGATTCCAGAACCGGATCCATCAATTTCAAGCAAAAAGAAAAAAAATAAACACATAAACTATAAATAAATACATAAAGTATAAAGTTGGGTCTACACAATGACCACAATGAAAGGGCGACGATTTCGCCTAGCTTTGGACCAGGCAACGATTTTACAATTGTGCTTCAGTTTTGCTAGAGCAACTGTTCACTTTTAATTAACTATCAGCCAGTAGAGGTTTGGTTCACAGCAGGAAGGTTTGACACAGGTAGACCGACGACAGGAGGACAGGTTTGGGTATAACAAGCCAGTGGTGGGACGGCAAAGGTGTCACAGCTAGAAGAGCGGAAGAGACACACCATGCGACATTAGTCCGCCACCACCAGGATTCTAAATCAACGCAAAGCCAAGGTCAGAATTGAACCGGAGTCGGCTCTGAAGCTTCCAATACACGAGAATCGCTCGTCCGCCAATTCTAAGGGTCAGATGGAATCGCCCAGCCCTACTGTCAACTAAAAAGGCCTGCTATGTGGCGAACCTTGCTAGTACGATTGCTCAGGCCATTGCCAATTGTGCTGTATCAAGTCCTGTCTGCGTCATGGAAGTTGAGCTTCACACACAACATATGAGCTTCACACACCACATATTTTCTCACTCAGCGTCAGCAATAATAGATTATAGGTGTAAATACATAATTATGAACCAGCGGGAATTTCATTCACGACCGGTCTGAGCGGAATTGAGCCAGGGATTCTCAGCCGAGACCAGCTCTGCCGCGGAAAACTGTCCAACATGAAATTGAATAAATAAATAAATGATATACTTCTCAATCTGTTGCAGTCAACAATAGGCTTATTTTCAAAGCTTAGAATGTTTGTCTTAACATGTCACATTGAATAACCAGACAAAGGCTAACTGAAAAGATGTCAGATACCGTAGACAAATCCTCATAAATTCAGTCCGCCCGTCGGGTTATCATCATAGTCTCTTTTGATAGCTTAAATGAGAAAGGTGCACATAAAGTGGTCTCAGCTCATTTACTCCCTTCTCAGGTACAAGCCTTGGCATTGGACCTTTGTTCCTGTAATTCCCATCTTTAACTGAACACTGGGCTTTTGTCAAATGCACACAAAAAGATCCCAGTACACCCTAGACAGGATGAGCTCTCTTGTTACTAAATTTTACTGTGAGATTTACATAAATTCACATTATGGCACTGATTAGAAAGAGTGCAAAAAGAATCTACATTCAAATCATCCATTTGAAAGTGACGACTGAAAATAAAATAAAAGATGACTTTTCAGCCTTAGTTGACGTCCACAATACCATTAGTTCCAAAGCTAAAAATGCTCCTTTTAATACTTCACATTGAATAACAAGACAAAGGCTAACTTAAAAAAAGATGTCTGATACCGTCGGAGATTCCTCATAAATTCAATACCATAAAGTTATCATCATGTCTCTTTTGTTAGCCAGGTCAAATGAGTAAGATGGAATCAAAAGTTCCAACTAATTGAAAATTATGGGTATTAAATCCAAGTCGTTCTTCACAAGAAAAAAAGGATTCCTGATTGTCAATGCAGCCTACGACCTAATCAGGCAATCAAACCTCGACCATTCTGTCAAAAATAAAAAAGCAACGACCGAGAATGTAAAAAGCTAGGTCCGAGACAAGGCCGCCAACAACAAATAAAATGCACCCGAGGTGCAAAGCTAAAGTTCAAAGCGAAACCATCCAAGGAAGCTTTCCTTTAATGAAGGCCTGGTAAACTTGCTCAATAAATTAGTTTGTCATATAGAAAATAAAGATTTATCATTCCCTAAGGAAGTTAGAAATGATGTTAATTCTGGAGGATATGGCGGGGTGTTATGATCTATCTGATTTGAAGAGAAAATATTGAATATAACAGAGGCAACTCGTTTACAGCATGACAGTTATGCATTTACCAGAGATAACTTTTGACAAACTGGAAATGGGCACATAAAGTGGTCTCAGCTCATATACAGTTAAGTGCACACCAAAAGATCCCACTACATCCTGGGTCAGAATGAGCTCTCTTGCTACCAAGTTTCACTGTGAGCTAACCATTCACAATATGGCACTGATTAGAAAGGGTACCAAAAAAAATTGCATTCGAAATGGTTCATGTGAAAGTGTGACAATTATATTTTTGAAAAGCTAAATATATATTTTTCAGTCTCGGTTTTAATACTTCACATTGAATAACAAGACAAAGGCTAACTTAAAAAGATGTCAGATACCGTCGGAGATTCCTCATTATAAATTCAGTACCATCAAGTTATCATCATGGTCTCTTTTGTTAGCCAGGACAAATGAGTAAAACACTGATAAATGCAGACAACTGTCAATAATAACTAAAGCTGAGCACCAAGAAAAAAAAATCATTCCAGTCCACCCATGCCCGCAATACATTAAGTATATTTTTAAAAAATAAATAAAAAGGCATTTGGACTTACCCTTGGTTATCTGCAATGGCTCTCAGCTGTGCTCCTATTGAAGCTGGAAAACAAGCAGCATCATAAAAAACAGAAAAATAGTTAATATCTATTGATATCCTTATAGTCAAAATCAGCAAAATGCTTTACGTTCTTTTCAAGAGAAGAGAAATGGATGTCTTTAAAGCAAGAAATGAGATAGACAAAGAATTAAATGTGAATCATAGTATTATTTACAGCTGTCATTCTCAAACTTCAACACTTACAATCACCAGCAACCTTTTTCAAATCTGGCTCACCTGAAACGAGAAAGAGAAAGAACAATGCTATTTAGTGAACAGCTGAGGTTCACAAAGTACTTAAAATTGAAAAAAAAAAACAAACAATTACCAAAACATTTCAAGGCTAACATTTAAAAAATCAGATACGACGAGTCTTCATTACAAAGTCAGTCCGCCCGTCGAGTTATCATCATAGATTCTTTTGTTAGCTCCCTGAGGCATGAGCAAAATAATAAAGTTCAATCTGACTGTGTTATAATATATCAAATCCATCTGGTACATCACAAGTAAATATGTGAAAAATGGAACAAAAAGATACAAAACAGACATATATACCACAAAGAACCATCACCAAATCAAGTTGTGAAATGAATGCAACGAGATAAAAATTCAAACTAAACAATTATCTCTAAAAAAGGAAAATGACATAAGGATTTCACCATTCAAATTTGTTAGAAACAAAGACTTCAAATCATGGAAATGGGTAAAAATGGAAACATATTTTTTCTTTCACCCATCCATTGAAATGACTAGTGAGCACATTTCGGAATATTTTGAGCAAAAGGAAAAATTGCATCATATCTACAAATTGGCAAAAGTAAAATGCGCCTTATTGTGCCTGAAAGGAATAACATGTTCACAAACAACAAAGTACAGAGCCTTCAAAGCAATATCAATTTTTCTTTACAGAAGACAAACATAGTTCACCATGCCTTTGAGATGACAAATATGGGGTTCAAAATCAAATATTCCATGAAAATAAGAACAAAGTTTTTCATTGATAGGGCAGTTTCAAAAGCCAGGTTTTTTTTTCTGAAAATAGGCTGTCCGGCGGGTATAGGGAAACAATCATATGAAAATATAAACATGAACAACCATATAGTGGTAAAATTATTGTGCAGAGTCAATTTCAAAATCCAACTTTGTTCCATAATTTCTATACACTATAATATACAGTATAAAAGGGGCAGCCATAAAAATTGCAAAAGAGTTGTGAACATTTTGTTTTCTTTTCAAACAACAAATGCATGCATAGAACACTCCTCTCCTGTACTATAGGTTGAATTGGTCATCTGATTACAATAAAACTTAACATTCAAAGGTAAAGATGAGGAGTTCAACAGAAAAAGAAAAAATTATTCTTTAAAATGGGGGAAAGGGGGTGGGAGCAGAAAAAAAAGGAAAATGCATTATCAAGTTATATAGCTGATAGCTTTACTGTAATGGGTGTGGTAGACAAGACTGTATTATTAAAACATGTTCGAGACAAACAGATCCTACGGACTCGAGAGTGTCTCCTCTGTGTAATGGCAATGAGCATGCATTATTAACAACAAAAATTAAGGTGTATATAAATTCTAAAACCTCAACAATTTTTCAGGTTGCCAAAAAGAGGGTGGAAAAATACAAATCGAAGAGATAAACTAAAGCAAATATGCAATTATAATTTTTTTAAAAACAGCATTTTCTAAAACAAAAAACAAAACAAAAACAAAAAAAGCAAAAGTTAAGCAAAAATTGTCAAATACAGTCAATACACAAAAAATAAAAATAAATAACAAAGAAAAGGGGGGAGGGGAGAGGGAACAAAAGAAAAAAAACACAAAAAAACAAATGTTAACAAAAAAAAAAAACACAAAAAAAAACAACTGACCAACTAGACCGATGAGGCCCCCTGATAGCTTTAGAACATTTATCTCATTTGCTATTTGACAATAATCTAGCGAAAATTAACTGCGCAATAAAGGCCATCACCAGTAATGGAAACTTACTTATGCTTCTTCAACTCACTCACTACTGACTGCTACTCCTTAAAACATGGGAAAAGACTACAGACTGATTTCTTCCAAGCACCTTCCAAGTGCTGACAGTTAAAAATCTACATTAAAGCAAATCAAGTGGACAATGCGATAAAACTACCACTGGGAGAGATACGTTAGTGTCCAAAAGACGAAGCAGACAGGCTCATTGCTGGGATTTTCCTCTTATAACCGTCTTAATTTTAATAAAGAAGGGTGTGTTAGTTTAGAATGAACCATGTAATGATTAAAAAATTGTCCCTTTCAAAAAACGTTTTGATTATTAGTTTGCCTACAATCAGGAGAGAAGAAGCACACATTTTGAACTTTCCTAACAGAAGATTAAATTCACACCAAGACAAGTGAAAGGTGCCAGACTTTAAAGTTACAGTGCTGCAGTTGCAATGCAGATTAGTGGAAAAAACGAAAAAACAAACTAGTTTTCATAAACCGGGAAGTTCTTATCTCATTTTAATTCTGGAGACTTGCTCTGCTTTAGGAAGGACAGCTCTGGTCCATAAAATTACAAAGCTGGAGTTGTACAGGACTAACTTGAGAAAAATATTCTAATTTACCAAAGGAGGCGCCATCGTCCAATGGTCTCTTGATACCTTGTACTTGAGCGTCTCCAGCACCTGGTCCAATCCTTGCGGCTATCTGCTTGGCGAACACAGGCAAATGCACGAAACATAGAAGAGAATTGGGGAAAAGAGAAAAGAAAACGAATTGTTAAGACTTTGTGGATCACTCCACAGCTCGCTGAATCACCCGTTGATTTGATGTCTAGAGCTGTTCATGGGGGGGGCAAAGATGCAATTCAAACATTGTTACAGAAAGGAATAAAAAAATTACATATTCAGAAGAAAATCACAAAATCACATATCATAACACAAATATGGAACAAGTTGTGACTTTGTGATGTTAAAAATAGCCCATTTATATGCCAAATACAACTTTAATACAAGGTCTGGATCAATTTGAGTCATCATTATAACAATGATAATTTTAGATGAGAACAGTATTTCAACGGGATGATTCATGAATTCAAATTAACATATTGCGTACACGTCAAATTTAGTAAAGAAAAAATTCTTGAAAAACAATACTACAAACATCAGGCTGGACTAGAAGTAACAACCTTGAAGTTTTAATGGACTGAAAAATAAAGTGTCAGTCAAAAATAGTCAGTTCAAAAGTATGATTGCAAGGTCAAATAATCTTGACAGTCGATCTGCAACCTGAAAATCATGCTGATATAGTCATCATAGCGATGCCTGAGGAAAAAAACATTTGACATACATGATACATAACTGAGAAATGAAAAAATGCAGCACCTGAAAGAATAATTTTAACTATAAATCCAGGAAAGCAGTATTTAATGGATAGCTAAAGGCCTACAAACATGTTTCTCAATAAGAAATGAAACTCTCGTTCCTATAACATAACACATCAACTTTCCTCTAACACTGCAATTAGACAAAACTGAATTCAAAATATGCTGAAATCTTGTGAAATCTAGTTAGTTGCTGTACCTGCCAGCATATTTTCAGAAACATTTTGTCATTCTCATGTAAGAAAGTGATATTACAATTCAATTGGGAGAGATGATAAACCAAACCAGTCTTATGCTAGCTAAGACAGAACAATAAAACAAGACCGAGGGATGTATGTGGCCAAACAAAAAGAAAAAGAATATCTGAGGAGACTCAAATGCCTGCATTTAGCCCTGCATTTAGCATGCAAGCCAAATAAAGTAATAAAGGCGGCGTGTGTGTCGACAGGTAAGACCCATGTCAAATGCCTGCATTTAGCATACAAGCCAAATAAAAGTTGTGTGTGAGTTGACAGGTAAGACCCGTGTCACCTGTGTTACTGCCAGGCCAGTCCCGGCCAATGACAAAAAAACCTGCTGCGGAACAATGCAGTCTACACTGCATGTCCAATTTAAACAAAATGCATTACAAGACAAGCATGATATAGATATATACGGGCATGTATGGAGTATGATGAGCTAGAGTTTTTTCTCTGAGTCCCTCATTTGGTAACTGTAGTGTGGAATTTAATTACAAAAGTAGCCATGTATGAATACATTGGATGTGTGTTATGTAAAGTTATCCATGCAGCGCCTACTAAACCTCCGGTGAAGAACTTATAGCACTCATTTAAATTGCATAAAAAATGTTTATAGACAGGTCTTCCGTAAAGGGAAAATCCATGAATGTCTTAATGCACAGCGATATTGTCAATGTAATTCTCTAAAAATGTAAATCCACTAACATGTTTTGACGTACCTGTTTAGAGAATTGCATCATTAAAATTATGAACTGTTTGAAACGTTGTACACTCCTGTTTCAAGCATTTCTACAAACAACAACTACTGTACTGTAATACAACTAGACATTACAGATGCAACAACATTATACTGTACTATCTTCTTCAAAAAGTATCTCATAAAAAAAAATCTCACAAAATACATATATATATATATATATATACAATTGCCGAGATTCCCATAAATATTAGAGACCACCATGTTATTGTTTTACATGTTGTAGATCCGAAAAATTTATTACCTCCAAATTTTATGACAGATGTATACAAATTAATTAAACAGTAGTTGCCGCCTAATTGGACAGTCATCCGGAAGCATTAAAAACATACAATTAGGCAGAACGTCCAATCAGGCGAAACATCCAGTTAGCCAAAAGGTCAGGAGAGTCCATAGTAGGTACAATGATCACACCTTCAAAGGGGGTGTTGTACATGTTTTTCATAAAGAGGGAGTTTACCCATATCAAATTAGTCCTGTCAGGCAAACAAAGCCCCTGCAGACGATCAAGGAAAACGAAACAGTATCATTGCCACAGTGTGTTAAACAACCAGGGGATGAACATATGTAGGCTTCACCATACATATGTGTCAAGAACGAGACGGATGGGTCGAGGGGATGGATACTTAAACGCTCGGGTGACATATGATTGGCCAATACCCACGTCATGGCAAATGCCTAGGCCGTGCGTTGTATATTGTATGCTTGAGAACTGTCATGCCCTGTAGCAGTTTTTGACACCTTAGCCATCTGGACCATTACTGGCCAATAAACCCTTGCTAAGCCCCCTTTCCCTACGCTGGAGAACAACAGCCCATCCGTACCAAGTTGGATTGTGGCCCTTTAACAAATTTTTAAGTTAATAGCCAACCATTTCCCTGACTCCAAACGTCCAGTTAGCCAAAACTTCTGATCTTGTACCGTCCAATTAGAGGGGTGATTTTGATGATAAAAAAAAAAACAATTTCAGTGAGAAAACGTCCCCGAAGGAGAAACATCCATTCAGCCGGAGTCCAATTAGGCGATAACCGCTATACATATTCAAGACCTCTAAACAGTATGTCACTTCTAGACGATTCGACCGCTAGCCGTGAAATTTTCACAAAAAATCTGTTACTGTGAATCTCAAATAACTATGGCATTTTCAATTTAATGACAACAAATAATTTTATTTCTGTCCCCTAAGATAGATTTCAAAAAGCTATTCACAAAGAGAAATTAACCAAAACATTCAATTTCCGGTCAGAATTCAGTTCTAATCCTAGGCTTAAATCTAAATCTTGAGGCCAGCTTTTTGGAGCATGGTTAGGCAAAGGACTAGATCTCCAAAAACAATCTAGATCTAGAGAAGTGTTAGTAGATCTAGATATGACTGAAGTCAATTTAGGTCTGCATCAGGTTGAGATCCATTAAAAATCTAACCAGATCTATGATTTTGAGTCTAGATCTAACTTAGATATAGATACGGTTGTCGAGCTAAAAGGAAGCCTCTGTAATTTAGTATTTGGGTTCATTATGTGCATTAATACCTAAGGGCTATACAAAGTCCTGAGCACAGCCTAGCTATCAGAATTCCCCATTAGTATCGTTAGACAGGTAGCAGGAGATCTGGGTGGTCACTTAGAGGAATAATTTTGGACTTAATCTCGATCTGTGTAACATTCTATCTAATCTAGATGCAGACAGATAGAGAGAAAGATAATGAATAAGATACATAGATAGACAGGCCAATATAGATAGACACACAAACATATGTGTTTTTACAAACCTAACTTGTATAAAACAAGTGTCAGCTTGCCTTATACATTTCAGACTTTTTTTTTTTAATAAAATTAAAATGCTAGATCAAGGATCAATTTTATTATTTTAGACAGATGACCAGACAAGTTACAAAAATAAACCCAAGCTAAATCTGAAAAAAGAGAAGCAGAGGCATCAAGAACTAAATTGAAAAAGGTGGCAAACTTCATAATGATTAATATGTGACTGCGACTTACAATGTGGACTGATGACAGCTTCAGCACCCATTCAAAAAAAAAAAAAATGTTCTGATTAAAACTACTTTCAAAGCATCAACTGGCAGTATCACATGCAAAATGAAATTGGAGCAATATATCATATTGATAGGTAACTTCATGACACATACAAACATACATTAAAGAGTGTTCCAAATGCAAATTAAACACACAACAATTTAACAAGAAAAAGATGAGAAGAAAAAAAAACATGAAAGGTTAACAATCATGTGACCGGAAAGGCCATTACATCAGAGATCCAAATCAGCTTTATAAGCATTTAGTTTACAATATTTCTTGCAAAGTTATGATGTATGAAATACTGCACTCATTTTATAATTCACAAGTCTACTGTCAGGAGCGAAAGGTGAAACTTCTTACCACTGAAACTTGTCAAATTGTTGGGAAGAAAAACAAAAAACAAGGCAACTTGAAAAAAAAAAAAATGTAAACCTGCAAGAACATTTGCAGCAGGTAACATGAAAGTCATGACAGTCAGCATGATGACAAATTTAACGTCACATTTCAAAATTTTACTCTCTTTGCAGAAGCAAAACAAAACACCTTGAAGTGGATCACACAGTTCTGCATCATGAAGTGCACAATATATTCACAAAAATTTGTGAAAATTTACTGGACATCAGTTCAAACTTGATTAAAAAAAATAAAATAGGATAAAAAATATCTCATGTGAAAATACCAAAATCAACATGAAGAGTGGTACAAAACTCTTCACTCTTTCAAAGTCAAATTGAAAATTCGTGAAAGAAAATGACAAATCAAATAAATCGGAGTCCAAAGAAATAAAAAAAAAAAATGGTTTTAGATTTTTCTAACTAGTCAAATGCCTGCGATGTCACGGGATAAAAATCTAAGTCATTTGCTTTGTTGGCTTTAAAACAACATTGTTCGTGCAGTTTAAACATAGCGTATGCTACAACAAATTTTAAATCATTGCAGCTTTTAACTCTTAGGCATAGCTACATACAATTGACCATGAGTAAAATCTGACTGTGGAAGATAAATCCCAACTATCGACATTGTTTGACTGTGCGACTTTTTTGTTATGGCATACAATGGTTTTTATTGACAACTGTCTTCTAGTGAGTGTGTGTGAATGGGAGACGACTGTCTTTAGTTGGGAGAGCAATGCATGGAATGAATAAAATATGTCCCTCATGAGTACCTGTCATTGGAATAAATTTCATCTCAAAGATCTAATCTTGATTTGACAGTCATGCTAATCGGGTTTTTTTTTAATGAGTAGGGTCCTGTCCTTGCTCTGTTGAATAATATTTTATGAAAATTTTTTTATTTTCAAGTGACTGAGTAGATCTGCAGTGATGCGCAAAAATTCCGGCCGGGAGCCAACAATGAGCAATTTTTTTTTTTAAGGATTACTACCCACTAAGTTAAGGAGAAGAAAAAAATGCAATCAGGACTTGAATTTTTGTAGATTCAAAAAGAGAGGTACCCAGTAAAGCACATGACACATTCTCCAGTAAAAAATACCACTGTATTTAAGTGCCTAAAGAACATGCAAACTCCCAACTATATTACTCCCAACTATATTTACTATACTCCAAAAAATGTTACCTTTCTAGATGTAGTCTAGAGCTATTCATTCGATTAGTCCTCACAGATGCTCTATCAAAAGCCTAGAAACAATAAATTGCTCTAGTATGTCCCATATATTTTCAACACACTGTTTTGACACCCAACCCCCCTTTTCATTTACTTAACTTAAGACTTCCCCTGTACTTGGGTAAAATCAAAGAAAGGGTGCATTTGCCAAAGAAAAACCTGAACAGGTCATAAAAACAATAACCAAAGCATACTTTCAGCATTCAAAAACAAATATATCTATTTCAAATTTGATCGGAATTAAAGACATCACAAAAATTGAAAAAAAAAAGGTATGCACTTTTTTAAATATATGCGATGCAGTCCAGTATAACCTGTGGAAACTGCAATGCCAGCAATTGAAATTCACATCAGTATTTCAAGACATCAACAAAGTTTTAGGACAACATACAGTAGTCTATCCTCTCTCATAGAATAATGAAATCATCTGTCAATGCATCAGGCTTCCAATTCAATGAGATATGTGTCTCAGTACAGACCAAATGCAGGAAGTATTGTACATGAGCAATTGACAGATTGTGTTCAATGACAGAAACAAATTATAGATATACCATATTCATGGTTAGTAAACATTTCAAAATACATAATTCAAGACTTTCCAAAACTATTTTAAGATTCCCAAAATGTAGCATTGACCAGAACACTCCTCTATCTTGACTTTATCAGTTATGAAGACTAAAACAAAATTCAAGACCACATGACAGGCACAAAAAGAATTTTTTTTTTAAATGCAAGGTCAAGTGGGGTGACTTGGCTTTTTAGCGCAGTATGAGGAACGGCTTGCAAAAAGCAAAATTATGACAACCTGCCTCCCTCAGCTAAGCCAATATAGTTTGTATGTCTTTGCGAGAACGCCCATTTTGCCTAAGTGTATGTTTGTTTTTGTTTTTTTAACCAATTTTTATTTTTTAATATCAGAATCGTCACTCTGAATGCCTGCCTTCAAAAAGCCGTCTGCTGTCTTAATGTCTAGTTTTGAAGGCATGTTGTCAATCTAAAAGGTGAGAAATATCACCTTCATATGCAGAAAAAGTGACCAGAACACGAGTTTAATCTACTAGTGTCAAACACTATCCCTATGGTCCACTTGAGTAGTGTTCCCACCCCTCTGAGTCTGGGAACAGGTAACAAATATATGCCACCATGGCTGGTCTACTGTCCAGATATGCCCAGCCAGTCAACAATGCGAGACGGCTTAATATTACTTGCTTTGCCTTGTTCTGACAAGGTGGTTGGTTACATTGACATATCTACACTACACAATGCAATCAAGTCCCTCCCTGCTTCTACATGACAGTCTGGAAGTGGACAGGAATGTCCCTGAAATCAACAACATGGCTTGTAAACTTCAATATAAAATCTTAGCAAGATGATCTTCACCCACACGTCGATCAGTTCAAGATATGTTGTCAACTTCAGAGAGAAATTTGAAAACTAAAATTAAAAGCAGTTGGAATCTAAGGTGGTCTAAATCCTTCGATGCAAAATCTGCCCAGTCGTAGATCTAGTGTATGTCATCACGAAAGCTTCACTAGGCCAATTATTGTTGAGTAATCTAAAATGTAGGCTACTGTACACAGAAGCATCCCTTGTTCCCCTTCCTTAACCTTCTAGAAGCGCCCCATTCATTACCGTAGCAGGTCCGCAGCCCGCGAGTGTGTGACGTCAGCGAGCGAGGTTGCCTTGGGCCATCAGCTGATTTTTGTTTTGATCACAGAGTTGGGATCGAGAGCTGCTTTGTTGTAGGCTTATTATTATCGATTGAATCAGAGTAAACCCATGAAACCTATACATTTTTGGAAAGCTTATACGTTAGACTTGAAGATGGTCAATGATTTTAAATGATTTGATTGAAT
>JBCHJU010459302.1:2500-12808 GCA_039654505.1 Plocamopherus imperialis
TAGTACTGCCCCTCCCCCCCTTTGGGGTTTATATTGTTGTTTTCTAGGATTAGGTAATGTGAGAAATACAGACAAACAAGTTTGCACACCATCGGGTTTGAAAACCAAGCATGAATTTGATGACCTTTCAAGGTCCAAAACTCTTCAATGTGATTTTTTTGTGTGCAGACTTTTTCTGAAGATTACACATGATTCACTAAAGGAAAGCTTAAGGTAGAAACACAGTGGAGATCGCACCTTGCCTCCAAAGCGTTTCCATAAAACCGCCAGGAAAAAAGGGCTACTTGGTGCCTGGGAAAAATTTGGATCCACTGAGACTACCGGTGCCACCGTCCCGGGTTCAAGTCTAAGTGAGTCCAAATTTGTCTTTCTTATTTTTCTATCAAAAATTCTTCCCTCTGTTTTTGTAATTATTCTTTATGGGGCTCATTGAAATTGTCTAGCTAGATCTAATGTGTCAGATCTATTTCATTGTTCTATAATCAGGCCCCTTGCCTCATACTTGTTTCTTGGTGCCTGGGGTAGACACAGTGGAGTTCACACCTTCCTTCTAAGCCTCTCTCAACTGATTTAGAAATCCACGTGACGGAAAAAAAAATCCCAGTACGTACTTAATTACAGTCAATTGGAAGTATCCTCTATTTTTTGTGGGTATGTGTTTGTACCATCAACGGACATGTCAACATGATGATTGTTTTCAGTTAAAATATTTTTTATGGAATTGTTTACTTTGCATTTTTTCAGCATCTTTGCGCGACAGCTTTGATAATTTCGGATCGCTGATCACGAAATTGCTTTTAGATTTTCTCACCGAACACTAGTTATTGACATAAATAAAAAGTAAAATGTCACTATTCATCCCTGGAGGGAAATTTGTCTAATTTGTCTTTTGGTATTTGACCGAAAACCGTTGTTTCTGGTTGCCAATGAGCAGGCGCCCAATTTCGACCCAGTCTAGCGCAGTGCTCAGATTAAGCATCACTATTCTAGGCCAGAAAAAAGGTGGCATGAATTGAGGCCTCTAATCGGTTGACTGGAATGCTTATCCTATCAACAAAAAAAAAAAAAAAAAAAAAAAAAAAAACTCCCACTCCCAAAAAAAGAAACCAGGGCGAGAAGGTTCGATCTCCACTGTGTTTAGTCTTAGTCTTCATAATTGCTGACAAACTCAGATAGCTGAGAATTCTTGTCAACTCGCTTAAAGTAATTTATTATTCTAGTATTTTGATATTAGTTTTGTACATTTAAGTTTCTGCTTGAAATCTTCTTCATTTTTTCTGTATTTTATACTGGTAGGGAGTTTCTTCCACAATCTGAATGTATTAGGGAAATATGAGTATAAATGTCTTTCTACGTGTGATGAAGACAGTGTAATTGTTTGGGCACCAGCTCTTGTGCGACTATCTTTCATATTGAATTCCTCTAGTGGTTATATTGCTTGTCCATTAATTGCTTTGAAAAGAATAGTTATTTTATTTCTAGCTCTTTATTCTTTGAGTAATGTGCACTGTAACTTTTTCATATTTCTACCCTTAGTCCCATGGTTATCCCTAGAAGGGGGGCGGGGGAAGGGTGGTTGTCGACCAGTTTTCCCCGGAGTACTTAACTATATTTTATATGTTTATAATGATGAACGTGAGGATGGTGATGGTGATGATGATGATACAGCTAATAGTAATACAAATCACTCTCTCCTTCTTTGTCATAACCCCACCTGTGGCTTCACACTTACTTTTTACTGTACGGGTTTGCGTTCTCGAAACGGTCTTCCTCCCGCCTTTCGTGCCTGTTTCCCTCTTTGAAGGATCAATTTCTATTCTTCGATGCCCTCCTCCTCCTCCTCCCATTGTCCACGATGCCTGCATCTTGGTCTCATCGTTTGCGTTTTAGCACCGGACACTGCCTGCTGTGTCATTCATTCTACTGAATATATCCTAATTATATCCAAACCATCCAAATTGATTGATTTCTTTTGGGACTGTTACAGCATTAAAAAAAATTATTCCGTATTCATGTATTTTTGATTTTTTTAAATCTCTTGCAATCTTTATTATAACCGGCCTTTTGAGATATTTCATTTCATCTGCTTGCACTCTTATATAATTCTCTTGGTTGACGATACTTTTTTCACATTTGAAGGCCTTCATAGATTATGAAAAAACTGTAAGTGCCTTTACGATACTTAAGCTAATTTGTTCTTTTGATTTAAAGTAACAGTTTATCATTATTCCCAGATTTTACTGCAACATTAAAGAAGGAATGTTGGGGTTGCTATGGAGGAGGGAAGGCATGAGGGCCTCAGGGAGGGATGGACCAGTTTGATTCAGATCGACCTGGAGTCTAAAATTGGTGGCCCCCAATCATGTCCTGGGGGGGGGGGGGGGGGGTTATCGCGTTGCATATTTTGGGGTATGATGGCCATCGTTGCATTGTTTTTGACGTTATACAACCTTTTATCATATTTATCATGTTTTTGACACAAACAATTCTAGCAATCCTTTTATCTGACTACTCCAAGTAGAACACCCTGATTTCGTCCATTATGGATGTACTGGACTATACCCCAAACAACCAATTAATCCTTTTGGCTATATTTTATCATTGTTATGGCATGTTTGTATTACCGGTTCTATTCTAAATGCTGATTTTCCTCCTTGGCATCCCTTTTCTCCTCTTTTTCCACCCTGAGGTGACCCAAGTAGGTAACGGGATGTAAAGCGATGAATGAATGAATAAATGAAGGAATGAATGAATGAATGAATGAATGAATGAATCAATCAATCAATCAATCAATCAAAGCCAAAGCTCACCCTGTCTGACAATGGCAAATGCCGTTTCCAAATCAACCAAGCAATGGTGCTAATAAATATAAAGAGTATTTCCAATACAAGCGTTTTGTGAAAACCGGTATGTGATATTGCACACTTCTTCATGGCTTGAATTATAAATCCGCTCCGCTGCCCTTCAATCTGGTCATCAACCATAATCCCCAGCCCCATTTCTAAAAGGAAGTAGCTATTTGGCCGGCTGCAGCTGTATTTAGTGTGATTTCACGACAAGCGTTTAGCATTCACATAAGGACAGTGAGTTGGTTAATGACGAACATGACTGCTTTCATTGAAGGTCTAATTCCGACTGATTTATCGTCGGTAATAATATTAAGGGCAAGAACTATAATTCGAACACAGAAACAATAATGTTTGTCAACACTCTATACATAACCAGAGTTATGCACCGTGCTTCATAGTACAATAATATTTCAGTATGTGAAGGATAGAACAATACTAATGAATTCACCATCGCAATTCCACTTTTTTTCAACATTGCCAAACGCCCATCGGATGTTTTTAATTAGGGGTGGGGATTGGTGGGATGTGGGTTGGTGGGGTAGGGGCAGTGGGCGGTTGCCGTCCACACTGTAGGGAAGGCACTCCTATTGTGTCACTATACCGTCGGCAGCCGGACGAATAGCCACGGCTTTTATAAAATCCTGGCATGACCCTTTCCGGGTAGACCTAGCCTTGGCATCCCACAATGGTTTGCGCTTTCCATTTAAATTCTTTCTTATACATTAATGTTATCTTTGCTTTTCTCCACTCATCTGGCACTTGATCGACTATCCACACAGTGTGTCCAGAATAAAATAAAAATAAAGGCATTCACAGGGTGATACAGCCCATAGTATTAAATTTAGTCTTCATAATAGCTGATAAACTCAGCTGAGTATTCTTGTCAACGCGCCTTGAGTACTTTATTATTCTAGTATTTTGATATTAGTGTTGTACATTTAAGTTTCTGCTTGAAATCTTCTGTATCTTTACTGTACTTTACATTAATAGGGAGTTTATTCCACAATCTGAATTAAGGGACATGTGAACTGTCCTTGAGTGTGACATGCAGCTGAAAACCTGGATTGACGATTTCAAAGTGGAGGTGTAGCCATACCCCGCTACTATACTACTTCTATAACAGTGGTGATCATGAGGGCTGCGGTAAGACAACTAACTACTTAGATCACATGTTCAACAAACTACTGGCCTCTCCAGGCCAAGGTGTCCAAAGTCAAGGGATGCAACTCTACAATTTTTTAGTCTGTCTCCTATTGTGGCTTATTGTCCGAGGCGGCTGGCTTTTATACTACAAATATCTGATGGTGCGGCTTTTATCGCCCTGTGCGCTTTATGGTCCGGTTTTAACAGTACTCTCTTCTTCCAAATAATAACAACTGAATTACCCATTTTCGCCCAACTTTTTAATGTCTGGTTTGTTCTCAGGAGCCCCGAAAACGTCAGTTTATCCGTAATAAACACCTATTCCCAGACGGGAGGGGTACTATAAAATTACTTTTTTTTGTGTAAGGTAAGAAAGAAAACTTCTCTTGAAATAATTTCAACTGTTGCTCCACTTGTTCCATTTACATTTACATTGTCTGTACTAAAACACCCCATATAATATTTTTATTGTCGCAGGGCGCTACACGCAAGTTGATCTCGGCCTCCCAACCTCGATAGTGCCCAGAAATTCACATAAAGATTTTGAAAAAGACAGTCCCCTAACTGAAATTGGGATTTTGCAGGCTCGGGTAACAGGTAACAATATGATCACAAAATCTGATATAATTTTTGACGGAACAGACTTAGAGGATGAAAATGGCATTTCTTGCATTATCACTGTGGTTCTAACAAAAAATGTGCATATTTTACGAATATTTCAATTTATTACAATGTACCATATATAGGGTGGCCCAGAAAAAATGTCTCTAGCTTTAAAAGATAATAACCTTGTCACTATGGAACCACAGAGTCACTTATAAATTTGCAGTCTTATAAAACAACCAATTTTGTACTCACTAGCAACATTTCAGAGATTGTTACGATAGGGGATTTATTCAAGCATACCATTTTTGAGGCAATATCAGACAGTATTTTCTGACACTTGGAGGGCTTTAGAATTGTTTGGGTAATTGCATGCGGGAAAAATGCTTATAGACCTACAAGTTAATTTTACCATTAGTGCTGCTTTTTTTAGGGGTTTGCAGATCTGTATTCTTCTGGCTGCATGAGCAGTAACATGGTAAAAATGTGCTTTTTTGTGTATTTTATTCCTTTCCAAATGTTCCAAATGTAAGCACATGTTTACATGTAAATGTCCTCAACTTTAAGATATTAACTTCTTTTCTAGTCATGCTGATATGCTTTTGTTTGTCTTTAAGGAGAAGCATTCAAGAGGGCCGGTGTTGATATAAAAAATGTTTATGCATCACCCTCCCTTCGTTGTATTCAGACAGCACAGTCAGTTATTGATGGTAAGTACTGTGTATCAGCATTTTTGGTGTTCTTTAATTATCTATATTTTATTGGAAGATTGTCCATTTTAAAGAGTTTGATTTTCAGAAGTCTCACACTTGTTCTTAAGAACATTCATGTTGGAACCATAAATGACCTTGTTCATGAAAACAGATGTTGCTGCTATAAACTATTAGACAATTTCTTAACTCTCTTTTTCACAATTTACCACCGCTCAGTGCTCATTACTTTGGTTGTCAGAGAAGTGAGTCAATGTCATCAGAGATGATTGAAAATCTGTCTCATCGTGAGACAAGGTCAGTGATTTGGTTGATTGAAAATCTGTCTCATTGAGACACGAGGTCAGTAATTCAGTTTTTCCTAGGAACTTCAAAGTAAAGGAAATTGGCAGGTAAATATATGTGACGTACGGCAAAAAAGTAATGCCTGAGAGTGAGAGTTTGGTTGGAAAAATGGATTGAAATGTACAATGACGGGCTTACAAATGTTTATATGATGAAACAATGCCTGAGTAATCTGCATTAGTCTTATGTATCATCTTATCAGAAGGGTTAATGGTTGAAAGTGATCAGTTAATGAAATGATTCAAGTGATCAGCTAATGAAATGGTTCAAAGTGATCAGTGCTTTATAATAAGATCATTATCATACACCTTTCCTCTGATATCCTCGTGTTTACCAGGCAACACCCAGAAATCAAGTTTCGGTGAAATTTACTTGATGTTGGGTTTTCTTCATTTTTGGACAGCCCAAACATTTCTCTTCATGATTTTAGCAATAAAACACCTCTGTGTTGTCTTATTGATTTATTAGCATAGGTAGGTGAGGTCGAAAGGTTCAAAGTCCCTTGAAATCTACCCAAATCCACCCACAACCATCGACCATTTTCACATTCAAAACACAAGCATATATCCAATCACAATTGCCAACAAGATTCGTCTGCCAAAGCCCCATACCTTGTATGGTTCAGGATTTCTGATGCAGTGAGCAGAAAGGAAAGATTTCACTCAAAGCACATCAGGACCAGTCACAGTTTACTTTGCTTTTCATTACTTGCTCTGAAAATTGAAAATGAGACAAGTCACCTTCCTCTTGATCTTTGTGTCATATTGTGGTCTAGTGGTAGCGCTTGAGCTGAAGACTGAGAGGTCAGAGGTTCGAATCATGTTGAGTTCTTGGAAAAAGCTCTTTACACATATTTTCTCACCCCACTCTGGCGTAAAAAGAGTAGCCGACTATAGACAGTGAAAGATCTTGTCAGTATGCTAAAGTGAATGAGTTTGTAAAATGGCTGCTTCTCTGTATACTGGTGAGAAAGTGAGAAGGTAGCTGGATGGAAAGTTTTCTGTTGGGGAACCTTTGTAAAGCGTATAGAGCATAATTAAGTGAATAGGTGCGCTATATAAGGGCTCTAATTTTTTTCCCTTTCCTTCACCCCTCCCGCTCCACTTTTCCTCGTCCACTTTTCCTGTATTTGAGAATATACATTTATACAGATTGCTTACTCTATGTCACTTTTCTTTTTCTTAGGGGTTTTTTTTTTTTTAATAATTACATTTTGTTTTTTTCCCCCCTTTTCTTTCCAAAGGAATGGGGAATGGAGCGAAGATTTGTATTGAGCCTTCGGCCTTTGAGTGGTTTGGTTGGTACAGAAATGCCATGCCTGTATGGATGACTCCTAAAGAATTGACTGCTGCTGGTTTCAGCATTAACTTAGATCATCAGTATGTTATTCTTCATTGTCCATTTATTTCATGATTTTTATTTTTATTTCGACAGTATTTCATTCTTGATTCTTTTCCTACTTCTATCTCTGAAATTTTTAATTTCAGTAGCTTTGTGGTAATCAGCTCCAATCACTATGTTCTGCCTACTTTTCTGTCATGTTCACAAAACTGTTTGAATGATAGCAACAATTGCTTTTTTAAAACTGAATTTTTAAATGCCTAATAAAGTGACATAAAAGTTAAATTTTTATGTTTAATCATGTTTTTTAACTCACTTGGGACGGGTCACGCGTGATTTGCGTGACACACTTTCGATCGCCGTAGATCTATAGTAATCAAGCACAAAGCGAGTTATCTGTCACCAAGCAATAGAGCGAACAATTCTCGTTCCGTTTCTACGGGGTTATAGTTTTAAATTGTGTTTTTGAATAACTAGGAAGTTCAAAAGTGTTAGCGTCCCGTTCACCGATCTACTTTCACTTTCATTTTTTGCCTGCACGTTGCATACATCTTGTAGCCTTCTTCTTGCTTTTGGCTGAGTTAACTCTATTTCTTTTTTACCAGAACTCTTACATTTTTACAGGCAATGAAACCAACACAAAATAATGGACATTTGATCATATTTTATTAATTTCTGTTATATCTGTATGATTTCAAGAAATCCTTGTAGGCAGGAAAGATTTGAATTTTTTCACAATTTTTTATTTTCAAGAGTTAAAAATGTATCTCTGTAATTCTTTTTCATAATTAAAGTTGTATGTAGTGATTTAAACATATCCAAAGCTTAAAATCCTTGTATTCATTGGGTTTTTTTTTTATACAATTTTAGAAAAGGCTCAAAATGCCTAGTCTTGGGAGCAAGTAACGCTTAAAATAACTTAGTCTCAAGTGAGTTAAAAGTTCGGTATTTTTCTTTAGTGTGTAGTAAGACTGTTTAGATTAATTTCATAAAAGCACAGTACTTTTTTTTGTAAGGTTTACATTCAATTATGTTCTGTCACTTTAATTAGAAAATGAATTATTTCCTCAGACAATTCGTTGCAGAGAAAGATCTCAAATTGAATGAATCAGTCTCAGATTACTACAGTAGATGCCACAGACTTGCTCAGAACATTCTAGACAACCACAAAAATGATGGTAAGAAGACGTGGGAGCTTTTGTTAAAATTAAATTTACTGTTTGTATGCACTGTAACAAGGACAGGAAATGACCAACATTCTTTGATTTTCATGACAACTTCACAGGATCTCTGAAAACAAAAATATTGACTGATTTTTCCCTCCTTCAAATTGATCATTAACTTTAGTAACCATGTGTTCTTAATCTTAGATGTGTTCAGCTGTATTTCAACTCAGGGTTTGGATATATTATATTAGTATTGTAAGTTTTGGTGAATCCAATTCATTCAATCCAAAATAGAGTTCGTATTCAGTTTAAGTTGAGAGAGAGAGGTTGCACAATAGTATATCATGAATTCTAAACCAAATAAACTTTCTTTTATCAGGGTTGATGTTTTTCCGGAAATTTCCGGATTTCCAGAAATGAACCACTTTCGACGATTTTGTGTGACAACGATCTATATCGATTTATTGACACCGGGGTTTGTTTCATTTAATATCGGGCAGAAGAGGCCCTTTTTGACGACGCCGGCAGGGTGCCCAGACTTCCGCGACTTTCCGTGGCAGTGCCAGCCTCTGAATATTCTCCTCGGGAGCGTAGGTCGACGGCTAATGTGTTTCCTTTTCATCCGCGGCGCCAATGCCGTGAAAATGCGAACCGCGAGATGTACAATGATCTACTTCATCATAGAAAGGCAGCTTACTCGTAGGCTTGGCTTTCATTTCTAGAAAGATGCATTATTGTATACCCGAATGGCGCATGCACAGTTGTTCTTTTCGCTCCTGTGAGTCCCTCCCTCTCGTTGGATTTGAGTCTAGATCTAAGATCTAGTTTCATCCTGTTGTCTCATTTTGCTTCATTGTATAGATCTCATCTAGATCTAGATTTAAGTCCTATAACATGTTTCTTTGTTGATATAGTTGCGGATAACAAAAAAAGAACGAATTGCGCATGCGTCATTCGGGTGTATAATAACACTTCGTTTAGAACTAGATCAAGCCTCGCGTGCCGCAAGCACTGGCGTGTACAAACGTCCCAGATCTCCCGTTTTTCTGGGGATTCCCTGGGTTTGTGGTGCCGACCCCACCCTCCTCATATATCACAAATCACTCAAATTTCCCGGCTTTCCAGTCCCTTACACAGGTCGCTTACTCCGATAAAGTCCTTTTCAGCCATAGCGAAGTCCAAACCAGTAGATCTAATTCTTTGAAACGCGTTATGACTTGGTTCATTCATCACATCATGGTGACACGCAGAACGTGTAATCGCGTTAGTCCTGGGTGCTAGTACGATATAATGAATAGGGTGTAGTGTCCCGCTTTGCTCACGCCGGAGTGGATGAAAAAACACGCGTACACACTGGCTTCGCCGAGCCGTGAGTTGCCTCGAGGGCTAGCATCGTTCCTCTGTGCTTCGCGCGTCCACATACAAATAGGCATACGACGCATTAGACGCGAGCTTACAACTTCCAAGAATGTAATTCTTTACCGTGGAAGATAAGTGCAAGGCAATTTTATTATTGTTTTATGCCAAGGCTACATGAAAAATCCAAATAATAAGAGAAAAACTTGAGTCCTTGAAAAGTGCGATCAAAATAAGAGAATTAGATCTAGAATTAAAAAAGGAGCGGAAAGTAGAATAAACCCACTCTGTGATAACACACCAAAGGCATAGGACCTACGTGGTCCAGAAATCTGCATACCAAGGCATAGGCCCTTTGTGGTCAAGAAATCTGCATTTCTGTCATCCTAAGTTATTTGGTTTCTATAGTCTAGATTTTGGCCTTTTGTGGATTTCTTGTGGTGATGGGGTTAGATTTGCCTCAGAGTCAAGGCCCTCAAAGATGGCAGATTGTCGATCATGCCGTTTAAAACCGCATTGTTGAAAGGCATCGACAGTGACATTATAAATGAATTTAACACTCATTACACTGACCCGCCCGTGACCTCCCGAAATCAACCTCTGACCTAGTTTCGCTGTGTACGAGGGTGCCGTAGCCTGCCATGCTAGCCCATGTTCACATGGGACGAGCCTGCCGCTGGAATATGATGTAGGCCTGGCCGTGTTGTTATTACTGTTTATCATGAAGCGCTTTCTCTGAATGAAATAATTGCCCCTAGTCAATGAAACGCCGAAATCTACATCTAACACCACTTT
>JBCHJU010459523.1:0-12803 GCA_039654505.1 Plocamopherus imperialis
GGAAAAGAGGGAAACCCCCCCCCCCCCCAAAAAAAAAACACAAAAAAAAAACAAAACAAAAAAAACAACAAAACAAAACAAAAAAAAAAAAAAACAACATCATTCAAGACTAAAAATAAAAGAAAACAAAAAGCCCAACACCCCCTCCTTCCCTCCCCCCGCCTGAAAACTAACAATAATAATATAAAGAACAAGCAACCAACACTACCCCTTAACAAACAAATAAACAAGCAAACAAACAAAAAAACAACAAACAACCCACACAAACAAACGGCATTATAAATAACAGGAGTGACTATCGATAATTGGGTTCTGATCGTTACGACGTTTGCCATTTTTAGAGAGCGTGCTTTTGAACAAAGAAGTTTTTCCACTTGAACCTTCGGCAATGTTGCCAGGTTTAAAAAAGGGCTTGACTTTGGATATAGTGAATGAAAAATCAATTCCCGACCCGATAGGGGCTTGGTATCCAGCCGAGAAGAGAGTTCAGATTGGCAATATATTGACGATCAAATCCAGAGAAGAAAAGAATTCACTCGACACATAAAATAAACAATTATTATAATTGTCCGTCTCCTTCTTCCCCTCATCAGTCAGTCTGACCCACAACGAAGCAAAACAAAACAAGGTTGGTGAAATTCCCTTCATTTTTTGGTGACGGCCACCGGTGCCAATGCCCCGCCCCCCCCCCCCAAATTCAATACTCAGTGGAGCTGCAATTTCCATTTCTCTATTAAATTTCTACCGCTCTTTATTTGTAGGGAGGGCCAATGGAAATTGGCTTGATCTGATGTGTCAGTTCTAATTCTTCTGGCAATAATACGTACACAGTGCAGAAAACTATTAGAACGAAACTGATAGACTAAACACACCACAAAACAACCACAAAACAAAACAAAACAAAAAACAACAAAATACAAAAAACAAAAAACAAAATCAAAACAAACTAAAGTAACAACGACATCATCAACAACAAGAACAAAAACCACAACAAGAACAAAAGGCCAAAACTAAACAAAAAGTAAAGCAAAAGCCAAACAAAATAAACATACAACAAGTAACCAACAAAAAGCCCCAAGAAAAACCAAAAAAAAAAACAAAAAAAACAAACAAACAACCCCAACCCAACAATAAAAAAAAACAAAACAACAACAACAAAACAATCCGCCCCCACAAATAGTCGAAACAAAACATATCTAAAAAGAAAGAAAGGGACCGATGGAAACAAACATTGCCCTTGCCCACCAACAAAGAAGGTTAATTTACTTTATCGATTTTCCAATTTGCTATTATCTTGGGGTTTATGAATATTCTAAGACCGCCCTCTAGAACTGCCAGTCAGCCCGATACAATAGCATAGCGGTAACCTGGCCCGTGTTCAGCACAGCAATCACAGCTACCGTCTTAAGTTCTCTCGGCCTCTATATTGTAGCTAGTACCTCCCTCAAAGTCGGTTAGAAATACATAGATCAAATGGAGGAAGAACGAGATGATCTTTTGAAAAGTTACCACCAAAGTTAAAAAAAACAACAACAACAAACAAACATACACTGCAGAAGATCCATCTTAACAGGAATTTCTAAACAAAAATCCTTCAATTGTCTTTTCATTTTTTTATCGAATTATCCGTTGCGTGTACTTGAAGATTTATTTGACTTCAAGGTAAAGACAAAAGTCGAACCTACCATTTGTGGTATTTGTTCTATTGTCGCTGATTGGACCTGACAGTCATTTAGGCAATATGTCAAACAGCGATCGCTGCTTTGAAAATCTCTGCCAGCGATTGGACAATTAGAATCGCAAGTGATAATTTTGCAAGCATTTGATTGGCCAGCTGGTGGGCAAGCGGTTGGCCACACCTTAAAGACAGGCTATTGCCATATTTCAGTCGAGGATACGGTTTAAAAATAGGTAAAGAAAAAGTGAAAGAGAAAGTGGAAAAAATGATAATCCTAAAGGAGGTATAAACTACGAATTCCTAGTCGAATTTATCCTCATGTATAACTCTGGAACATTGGAATCAGCTCGAAAAAAAAAAAAAGAAAAAGAAAAAACAATTAAGATTTATTTATGCTTAACATGAACGTCAATTATCCAACAAAAATCACAATACAAAAATGTAATGAGACGCTTTTAATTCAAACTCAAATTATAGAAACCGGATGGAGACATTTCGGATATTTACTCCCACGCGACGTGGCCGCAAACACAGCCATAAAGTCATTTTTCACCCCATCCGTACATATTAAGTACAGAGGATAACCCTCAACAAACATTCACAACGTACTAACTAGAGACCCCAAACGTCTCCAGTTCTATCAAAAGCTTAAGTCGGAAAAAAGATGTGACAGATTTACAATCAATCGCAAAACGCCGCGACCAATAGAAGGGATTCCCCAACAGGATGACAGAATATGCCGAGGTGTACCAGTCGGTCAGCCAGAAAGCGGACAGTGCTAGCTCAGGGTAAGGTATCATTGATAGAAAGCCATCAATAAAAACGGCTTGTTCCATACAAATAAAAATACAGTCAATCCCAAACAACAGCAATCCTCAGCAACCGCTAAAAATACACCAGCTTATTAAGCTTGAGGAAAGCTGATGCCGAGAAGACGTAATAACAAATATCTCAGAGAAGAAAAAAGGTGACACTTGACCCCGAGAAAAGACGAGCTGCCCATCATGACACGAAGGCCGTTTTCCATGTTTTGGCCGTCACTCAATGCCAAGGAACAGAGTGAAACAGACAGGACGTCACGTGATTGACAACAAATACTACATTTGGACGTGTCTGCTAGCAAAGATCCTTTCATATGATATGATACAGCCTGTTGCGATTTGCTTTTTCTTTATGGGGAGGTCGAGGTCAAGGTCACTCTGAGCAAAAGATCTGGCCTGGGATTCGAAAGGCCAAATGTTTGAGTACCGACAGCACCAATATTAGTTTACTTTTCATATGATTATATTCATTTATTTTTTGTTTAGTTTGCAAGTTCATCAGATGTTCCGGCGAATCTATGAAGAACCCAAGACGTCAGAATCAAATACCTATTTCGATCAGAGATTGACAATCAACTAAGAGATTATGTGTGGGCAAGTGTCTTTGTAGAGCCAGAATTCAGTGATAATCACGCTAAGTGAAACAGAAAACACACACACATACACACAACAAAACAAAACAAAACAAAAACAAAACAAAATACAACCAAACCAAACCAAACAAAACAAAAGCCAAAAGAAGATCCAGCAAAACAAAACAAAAATGACAACAACCCCCCCCCCCGCCTTCCCCCCCCCCAAAAAAAAAACCCCAAACAAAAAAACAACAACAACAACAAAACAACAACGATATAAGTTCTGATTCATAAACTTACCTCAATGTGATAAGCAATCTTTCCTCTGCGGAGATTGATTGTCTGTAGTTGGTCCAACCAGGAGCAATTTTCGGTTCCATTAATACAAGAAGCTCATCAAAGGAAGCAATGGACATCCGTGTATAATTGAAAAACTTCTCCTCATCATTTCGGAGAACTTTGAATAAGGTATGGTACTGACCAAAGTCATTTCTGCTGGCATATATGGGCCGCACCCACGTCGTTCGGGGTTTACGATAACGTTTATACCACCAAAACACAAGAAGTGGATCCATTTTCTTGTCTTCAACTAGTCGTACACGGTTACACGGCTATCAAAAAGAATGCTCGAAAGCATTTCCACAAAACGCGGACAGTTACCATAAAATACGGCAAGTAAAGTGCGTCACACAGGAGTAGCCGGCTAAGCCGTTTTTCAGTGGACGAAATCGCCGTCTCTTCCGTTTCGGTTAAGCCGTTTTGTCTAGGACGTTTTGTCCAGTTCTGTGTGCCACCAGGCTTAGGCCTACAGTATTAGGCCTACGTAGGCTAGTATTATGTTAAAGGCCCTAGGCCTGCAATAATAATAGGCCTATTATATTAATTTTAACGACAAACTGAGATTTCTTCCATCTCTTGATTCCATAAAGTTGTGGTCTTCATTGACAAAATTGTTGACAGCTGTGGCACCAGCTGGAAGAGGTAAATTGTTTTCGACACAAACTTGATGCAGACATGCTGTGGCAGTAATGATGTTTACACACTTCCGCGGATGATATGATAGTGTTCCACCTGTATTGTCGATGCATCTGAAGCGACTTTTCCAAACACCAAAAGCACGCTCAACTGTATTTCTTGTCCTACAGTGGCTTTGGTTGTATCTTGTTTCTTGGGGTGTTGAGGGATTTAGAAATGGTATCAGAAGCCACTTTTTCAATGGATAACCTGAATCACCTAGAATCCACGAAGTGCCATATTCACCTTTTTCAAATTCATCAAACAAAGCACTGTTGTTTAATATAAATGCATCGTGTGTTGAACCAGGCCATCGTACAATGATATTTAGAAATCTCAGCTTGGAATCACAAACAACCTGTACATTTATTGAGTGTCGGCCTTTCCTAGAAACGTACATTTGTTCATCCTCAGATGGCGCTTTAATGTTTATTAGAGTACCATCTATAGCACCAATGACGTTCGGAAATTGAGAAATATTGTAAAATCCTTCTTTAATTGCATTCAATTCGTTTGCATTGGATGGAAATTCTATGTACTGTCGAACTCGTCGTGCCAGAGCAGCGCTTACAATATGCACACACCGAGAAATTGTAGCTTTAGTAACGCCATGAATATTTGCAGATTCCCTCTGAAAGCAACCAGTTGCAAAAACACTTACTGCACACACAAACTGTTGGGCGGGTGACAAGGCATGGTTTCTTTTGGTCGCCTTTTCAAGATCGGGCGTGATTGAATTCAGAATACGAATCGAACACACTCGTGGTAGTCTATAACGAGATATTAGCTCTTCATCATCAAAAGCTAAAGGATCTAGGTGGTCTTTAAAAGTCCTTTCTCGTCTAAAGTGCCTTTCATCCTCTTCCAACATTGCCACGATAGTCGCCATTTTGGTTTGTTTTTGTTCGTATGACAGAAATTTGATGTCGTAGATATTTTTCGTAAATTTACGAAAATCGTACGAACAAATTGTTTATGAAACCCATTTTTTTGCGTACGAAGTTCGTACGAAACAATTTGTTCGTACGAAGCTTTATGAAACCGGCCGCAAGATTTCATTCAGAAGCTTTTTTCCCATGCTCTCTTAGTGACACATAATAGTAACAGCATTCAGTAGAAGTCCATCCAGCCATAGCATCTATTTTCAAATGCCTAAATAAATCACTGCTAAAAATTGGTATAAAATTAGGCGGTGCTTGTATCTTGTTTTCACTCTACTAGGTCATTAGAAAATGTTCAAGCTTCATACAGTTCAAACATGCTTCAAACATTTCTGAACATTAAACAATTGCCACCTGTATATTATTATTAATTATTAATACAGGTGGCAATTGTTTAATGTTCAGAAATGTTTTTGCCTTGTTGCTTCGTATTATGCATTTTGTATGATAAACATGTACATATAGGCCTAATGTATACAATGTTAATTTTCTCCTAAATATGAACATTTTCAAGTTTTACCAATTTTTTCCAGAAGATAAATGTTTAATCAATTACAGATTTAACTTTGCCTCAGCATTCCGGTGTCTGTACTTTTCATGACTCATGCAGTTGTACAACATTTATCACAAAGCACATATCAATCACTGTAGAAGTACCAGTATTTGTGCAGCACTAGCGAGGATCAATGATACATATAAATAGAGCTACCCTAGAGCACAGTCAACCTTTTAACCAATACATCATAACATCTAGCGCCCAGGTAAGAAAACCTTACAGAGAAAAAACGGCTAACATAAAAAAAAAAAAAAAATCAAACTCAACAGCAACAAGAAATCATCCAAGCCTCCAATTGAAAATAATATGTTTCCTCCCTGTATCATCAAAGTTCCAATTCATCAACTGATTCATCAAGATTTCTTCTCCTCTTTAAGTGAGCCTTGATAATCTCAGCAAATTCATTCCTTCCTAGAAACTGGTACGCTAAAGGCAAGAGAACTTCAATCTGCACGTGGAAACACTTCCTTCCAAAACTGAAGAGATCCAAGCCAAGCTCAAGACCCTCACCAAAGTCACATTCATCGTTGGCAAACTGAACAAGGGTAATCAACTCTTCCAGTTCTTCAAAGTATTTGTCCCTCTCAGCTTTGTCCTTGCTGTCTGCTATCCTTTTGAACATGGTCCGAAGGTCAGCTGGAGGATGTTGGATAGCAGGGCAGGGGGGTGGGGGGGGGGAGAGAAATAAATAAAACAATGCAATAATGTACTCATGGATACACACTATTCTTTAATTCACCAAATACAACTATCGTCGTGTCATTCTTTGAACATATAAAATCATTTTTTGTCGTATTTCTACAGAACAATTTTATTTTTCATTAAAATGCTATCAGTGACGATCTAATCAATAAAGTTAATTTTATTTGGAGTGAAAAAGTGACAATCCGGAAATATGTAGCTGAGTACTGTAGCAATCCATTTTCAATGTTCCACGATATGGAATCTCTCATTCTGTTACAGTAAAATGCAACAAGGGAAAGCTAAACATTCAGACAGATCAAGAAATCATTCATCAATAACAATTAAAAGTTGATTAAGACTTTCATTTTATATTTATTGATCTCTTTATATTCTAATCTGTAAATAACACCACATTTAAATATCATGAATATTATCTTTTCTGATATCTTCAGCATCTATGCCAAATGAATGTACTATGGTACTGAAATACTGTAATAACCCTTACAGTGCCATAATTAATATACAGTGAAAACGTTCATCTTCCAAAAACAAACATATATAAATATATATATATATAAACTGAGTGCGAGAAATTAAACGCACAGAACTTTAAGGGGCTATAACTCTCTTCAATTTATATAAATTGAAATAAAATTTCGTGCAGACCTTATTTAACTTATCATCAATATGCATGTGAATTTAAAGCAAAATGTAAGCCAGTACAACGAAACACCAACAACAACAGGCCTACTAAGAAAATCTCATATCAAGGCTCCGTAAATAATTATGCACAGGGTGTCCCAAAAAATTGCACAGCTTGGTACAGAGTCGCGGGTTTTAAAATGATTTTTGCAAATAAAACAAATCCTCTAGTAGCGAATTTTATAATGAGTCAATTGAACTAAATTTCAATCAAATTAGTTCAGGCAAACCGAAGTTATACCAATTTTAGTCAAACATGGTCGTTTCAATGGTCAAGTTTCACTTAGAACTACGCATGGTGGATGCCATAACGATGTCATCAATTTAGGTTACCATGCCTCACTCTTTCGGGCATGCAAACAACTCAATAGATATTGTTTTATAAATAAAAATCATTTTAAAGCCCGTGTCTTGCTTTGCCTGGCTGTGCAATTTTTAAGAAGACCCGGTAAACAATTTAAGCAACAATGATATGAGATTTTCTGAGTAGGCTTGTAAAAGCATTGTCGTTTAATTATTCTGGCTTACATTTTGCTTTAAATCAATATTCCTATTGATAATAAGTTTAATAAGGTCTGTATGCAATTTTATTTCAATCTATACAAATTGAAGATAGTTATAGCCCCTCAAAGTCCTGTGTGTTTTTTTTCTCGCACCCAGTATATATATGAAAAGTGAAAAGTGGCCATAAGGGAAGAAGAAGAAGAAGAAGAAGTAGAAGAAGAAAAAGAAGAGAAGGAGGAGGAGGAGGAGGAGGAGAAGAGGAAGAAGAAGGAGAAGGAGGAATATGAAGAGGAAGAGGAGGAGAGGGTGGAGAAAAAGAAGAAAAAAATCCGGACGAAAACCTGGTGTTTCAGGAACAGGGCGATATCCAACTTCATTCTCGTCAACAGGCACTACCATACCAGCGGCATGGAAGGTGGGGCACACAACCTTCTTCTGCCTGTCTTTCATTCCACGGGTGGATGCCACCAAGCTAAGGCCATGTTGAGCTGCCACGTCTTCAAGCTGCTTCAAAACGTTTTGTATTTCCTTCTTGTCTGTTCCGGATGTCGTTGACTTTAACAATTTAGAGCCATAGATACTGGTGAATGGAAAAACACACCAGACAATGAAGGAAGGTTGTTGTCATACACACTGACTTTATGGACACCACCGAAGGTCAATGCAGATACCCCACCTCCCAAAATCACACAAACATATTATATTTTTAAAAAATCAAAACATACAAAACACAAAACAAACCCAGGCCCCAATAAAAAAAAAATGCAACAAAAACACCAAAATAATCCAATTACTCTCACAACAAAAGTCAAGGAAAAAAGAGCAACACAAAATTAAAAGACATAAAAATTGGCAAATTATTACAGTAGAACATGAAAGTAACGAGCTCAGAAATAACGAGAACTTGAAAATAATGAGTAAAATCTAAATCCCCGTTAATTCCACTTATTTGAGTCAGTAAAATCAGCACGGAAGTAGCGAGTATTAAAAAGAGGCCAATTCGGAAATGGCAAGTATTTCCTCCCCTATGCTAGGACTACGGAGGGTAAAACTGTACTAAAATGGAACAAGCTGGTAATTGTCACGATGGTGTCACGTTTAGCCGAGCCGTAGATTATACATGTAGTGATCAGAATTGTACTGAACAGATGAATTTGTCCTCATCTCAGCATCACATGTGCATAAATCAAACATGAACACACAAAGTGGATATAAACACACTCTTACTGAACAGCAGCAAATATATTTTCCCCACAAGGCGTTATTTTTTCTTTTCCACTCAGAGCAGTTGGATTATTTGAAGCAACAAAGACGGGATCTTCCTTAGGATCATCTCTGCAGTAGAAACAATAGCAGAAACAATGGATCAAGAAAAAAAATTTGAATTTGTTCACTAAAGTCCTCATTATTACAAAATTAAATGAAACCAAATATACTTTATTGAAAATAAAGTGAAACGAGCCGTGCACATTTAGACATACAACATTAGAAGTAGTGTAGATAGATAAACATTCAGCAAAAAGGAATAATATTTTTAAAATTTAAAACATGAAGTATGGATGATACATATATATCTTAAAAGAAATCATCACATGACTTTCATACAACATGTATAACATATCTATGATGTGATAGGAAAGGCGCTCAACAAATGCCCATAATAATATCTATTTTGGGGTATGGCAAAGTAGTTGATAAATTATAGGAATGTCTTCTTTGTCTTTCTACCGTTTCGTACAATAAACCGAAATGCTTCTAAGCGCGACTGCCTTTAAACCGAAACAACTTGAAAGGATCTTCCCTTTTTACTTTCACTCTATCTTCTTCCATAATTCGAGGGGAGGGAGTGGGGTGGCAGGTAAACCCTTCAATCACTGGGCCTGGTTTTGACTGACATCGCACATACAAAGAAAAGGGATGACAGCCGTGTGGTGGACTGACAGGCTGTGTGTGTGGTCTTTATTGTTATTGTCACTCAAAGCCTTCGCACTCCCACTGATTGGTTTTCATCTGGAGGAGAGGGGTGTGTCACCACGTTTAATTTCCGTTTCGTCTATCAGTTGCTGCGCATCATTCATCACTTCGTTTACTAGTCTATCACACAAGAACTTTCGATCGTTTCTTGTGCAAGATGTTTATATGTGTGCTCATTTGTGTGTTTGTATTTTCTTTGTTGTTAGCGTGAGGCGTTCACACTGATTGAATTGGCTTTTCAACAGGACACTTCGTCTCTGAGTTGCTGCGTATCAGTCTATCACAAGTCTTTTTATCGCTTCTTGTTTTTTTCTTTACTCAATCAAAGATGTCTCAAACTGAAAATCCTATCCAAAGAGGATGAAAAGGAGATAAGGAAGACAGAGATCTATTTTTAAAAATATGGCATCCCGAACTCAACTTCATTTACAATTTTGAAGGACATTGTTAACGTCCTCGAAAGCATTGCAAAAAGGGAACCTACTTTAAACTGAAATGATTTAGAAAGCCCCAAAATTTCCATTTAGAGTAATTCTACTGTGTATGATAATACATTTAAACACCTATATAAAACAATACATGCATAATACAATAAAGATTCTAAAATGAATATGAGACTGCTTTGAACTGTTTGAAAACATCATGTTGTTGGTTTTTAATTTTTGACACATCATGTGAGTGTTATATCACAATGCCTTCAACAGGTTCTCAGTTAATACAATATTTATAAAGTGGACCTCAGGAATATTTGAAAGGCTTAAGTCAATACTTGTGACTAAATTTGTACACCCGATTCTGTTGAGGCTATAAGCATTCAAAAATACTATGATTTTCTCTCTTTTTTTTTTTTTTTCTTTCTTACTTTAAATTGAAATTTAAAAGATACCTGAAATAACCCAAATGAAACTTGCTGTCATCAGTAGCAACAAGTATTGTTTGGAATTCTGGAGGGTCGTAGAAAAAGCGAAAATGCAGCAAAAAATTTGGTCTTCTCCCATGTTTGTTCTTTGTCACTTTCTTGTGGCGGCCAGATAATATATCAAATGGGCCAACCAATTTCAATTTGAGAGTTTTGGCTAGGGCACCTATAAAATAAAAAAAAATAAAAAAGACATCTGTAAAAAGAAATAAAAAATTCAACCTATGTAAAGAACACCTAGCTTTTGATGTCTATGGGTATATGTATATAAAGAAAAAAGAGAAGAAAAACTTAAACATGGCAAAAGTAAGAGTTTTAAACAGGTTACTCACTCCAAAGACAAACTGACCATATAAATAAAATATATTTATAAGTAAATGCGTAATCTTTAGGACTGTGAAGATTTCATGTTATGTACACAACTAAGTTTAAATATATTTATAAATAAATGCATAATCTTTAGGACTGTGAAGATTTCATGTTATGTACACAACTAAGTTTAATATATTTATAAGTAAATGCATAATCTTTAGGACTGTGAAGATTTCATGTTATGTACACAACTAAGTTTAAATATATTTATCAGTAAATGCATAATCTTTAGGACTGTGAAGATTTCATGCTATGTACACAACTAATTTTAAATATATTTATAAGTAAATGCATAATCTTTAGGACTGTGAAGATTTCATGTTATGTACACAACTAAGTTTAAGCACAATGGCACACATTATCCCTGATCGTTTTCTTGATTAAAAAATTACTAAAACCCAAACTGTCTCCCTCTCTCTGCTTAATTTCCCTTTGCCCTTCCTCCCTCTTGTTTTCTCTTTTGCAAAGCAATCTTACCTTGAGGTTTTGAGCTATTTATGGAACAACAAAAGTCCCAAAAATGGAAAAAGTCTTGAGGCATCTTGACCAGGAATTTTGATGATATGTTATCATTTGTATCAGTTGGTGAAAGTGGAGGGCTGGAATCTTCCTCTTCATCATCATCTTCAGGTTCATTTACAAAGTCACCTTCAACATGGTCTTTAGAAGAGGATGGTTCATCTTTTTTCTCATCAGACTTTTCTATTTTCTTCCGCTTAGCCACCTGTGAATCCTCATCGGAGTCTTCAAACAAATAAAAATGTGAGAAATGAAGTATTATTATGACAAAATATATGAAATCTTCTGAGTTAATTTTTGGTGTACAGAAATCTGAGTGAGTCAATAAATGATAAAGCTTAAGTCTGATTTTAATCAACTCATCTGCTGAAGAAAAAATAACGTAGACAACTAAAAAGATTTTTAAAATTTCTTTTCAAAAGAATACTTGAAGGAATAGAATACCCGGTACAAACTCTTTGATTCAACTGTTTGCATTGTTTGCTTTTAAGATCTTGTTTTTTCCTTATTTAAACTTTATCATAAATCATATTGAGACCAACAGTCATTGATAATTTCATTTTATACTGCATACAAAAAGCACACATTTAATACATATTATATCTATAACATGACATATAAAATGAATGTATACAATGGATACTCTTAGGACAACAGTGTCAAAAACAAATGGGATAAACCAAGAGTATGCCAGCTTAACAAAACTGGCACATACAAAACACCTCCCAACCACCCTCCAAAAAAGAAAAGAAACAAAAAATAAAAAACATAAAAACTCAATACAATATAAAGGCTTTTCCAGCAAATGTTTTTGGGCATCTTACAGTTTACAAGTTCAACCTTGAGAAAAAGACTTGATCAAGGCATTGGTGTTACTTTGACATCATATCAATTTAACCTTAGACCTAAAGATGATCCTGAGTAATTCATTTTCGCTTTTGCAATAAAATGTAGGCGTACCTGAGTCAGACACAGAGTGCTCTTTCTTGGTTTTCGTAAAGTAAGATTCAATAGTCCTCTTTGGAGCTTCTGCTGCTTTAGGGGGGTTAGGTTTTGCTCTTTTTGCGGCTACTTTTTCCTGAGGAAAGAAAAATTATAAATAATAAAGAGGAGGCACCATAGTCTGTTTGTGATGTCCCATCCGCCATATTGGTTGTTGTATACTCTTCCAACACTTGATTTTCTTGGCCGGATATTTTTACCAACATCACAGTCAATTATTTTTTTTCAATCTAGATCTCTAGTCAACTTTCTTCAGGTTTTGTGGTTTGGAGAGCTTAAGTTTAGGGGGTTTGGGGAGTTAAAGTTAGGGGGTCTGGGGAGTTACGGGTTTAGGGTTAGGGATAGGTTTCAGGATTAGGGATAGGGTTTTGGGGTTAGGGATGGAGTTGGGGCTTGGGCATAAAATTCATGAACCCGTATTTTAATTAGGTTTTACTTGCATAGAGTTAAGTTGTAAAGGTGACTTGAAGACGAATTACATTTATTGACCATTTATAACATTAAAACATGTATTTAATCATATATATATATATTATAATCAT
>JBCHJU010459634.1:0-12801 GCA_039654505.1 Plocamopherus imperialis
AAAGTATCGAATATGTTCGATACCGACTTCAGTAGTCGGTCTAAGATGGCAGACTAGACTTTATAAGGTCTGGGGTAACAAACGAAAAAGCGCCAACATTTACTAGCTAAAGATGCCTGAAACCCCCCCATGCGGACTACTTTTGTGACACCAGAGCACACAAAATGTCAAAAATTTAGGTAAAAAAGAGCACTAAAAAAGCCATTAAGTGGTCTAATTAGGGGTTTCCTTACCTGGTCGCCCGATCAATAAACACTATTAATTTCCACGGATCAAATCGCATCATAGAAAAATCGCTTTGAAGTAGTCTGATTCGCAAGAAACACATGCAGCCATGACCGAACAGTGAGCAGGAGTGGCGTGTTGAAAGCTGATGGCGGGAACTTCGACGCATGCGCAGACTGTTGGAAGCCCTCGAAACCATAAACATCCGGCAGTAGCCATCCGCCGCTAGCGGACCAAAAAAGCGTATTTATTGAGAAAATAGTGCAAACTTTAAATGTGAATATCTAAAAAACTATTAATTTGCGACGGATTTAAATATCATTTTTGTATTAAGCGCATCAAAATACATCAGAAAAGTTATGTCCCAACCATGGGTTTGAGTGGGGAGTTTAAGTAAACAAATACCAAAGTGTGGCGTCGTGGTCTATTGGTAGACACTGAGAGCTTAGGACCGAGAGGTCAGAGGTTCGAATCCCAGTTACGGGCGTGATGTTGAGTCCTTGGAAAAGGTTCTTTACACACATTTTCTCACTGTACTCAGGTGTAAAAATTGAACTAGCGCCTAACACTAACAGGCAGCTTGTGTCGTCTTTCATGTTATGTGTTGCTTTTGGTTAGGGGCCCTTGTAAAGCGCTGTGGGCACATTAAGTGGATATTGCGCTATATAAAATGCTCAATTTTATTATATTTTTTTTATTGTCAGTTATTTGGGCCCTGATGCGAATATAGCTATATCAGCATCATCACCAGAAGGGCAAATATAATGTCAGGGTTATTCACCCCAGAAGGGCGAGTAATGTCAGCCTTAGGTAAATATGCGCCTTTGATCAATCGCGGAACGCTTTTTCTGTAAATTTATAGAATGCGCGACAATTGATCAAATGTTGCGCATTCCGTTTAGATTGCCCATCGCATCCTATCAATCACACTAGTTAACAGCCTATTTTTATTTATCTTAATCTCACCTAGGCCTTAGTCTCACTTGTTTTATAAAAATCGTCTGCACCATAGAATTCCATGTTCTGCACTGTTTCAGGCATTGCTTGTAAACTGAAGTTAATAATATACTTTATTGAGTCAATTATGTCTAAATAGCCCAACTTACCTTCTTGGCATGGGTGCAGTGCAAGATTGCCGGCTCCAACCGGCATATATTGAAATTTTGCTGACGGGCGTCACCGGCTGATCGCTGGTCTTTTTCTTTGTTTGTGTGTGTGTATTTTTGTTGTTGTTGCCTTACTGTCAACTTACAAGTTGGCCTAATAGGTCTACGACTACAATCAGCCTTCGGTAAAGACGAGACAGTATGATGAAGGGGGTCATTGACCTCGTGGACACCTTGAGCTACTCGTGCTAAAGACAGGCGCGACCACATCACTCTTCTTGTTTTACCTCTTTTTTAGCTGATACGTTTTTGTAATACTTTTTTTTAATTATCAAGGGCATTTGGTATCATTTGTAATGTGACTTGAAGAATCATTAATCTCAAAGCATTTCGCCGGGTGTCATGAAAGTGCCCCTCGAGATGTACGATGAGCTAGTTCCGTTTCATTATAAAGAGACAGCCTACACTTGTTTGTTATCATTTCCAGAACTAGAATCAAGCCTTAGTGTCGCGGAACTTGTGTGTACAAACGTCCCATGTGTCGACTGTTTTTCTGGGGCTTCCCCGATTTTGAGGAGACCTCGCCCTCCCCTCATATCACAGACGTTACTCAAATTTGCCAGTCGCATACAGTGGTCGGTCATTGCGATCAAGTCCTTTTCAGTCGTAGCTAAGTCCAAACCGGTAGATCTAATTCTAATTTGTTGAAACATGATTTTACTTGGCTCACTCTTGGTTTCACAGTGACATGCCAAAGGTATAATCGCGTTAACCCTGATGCAAGTATTATACAATGTAAAGAGTCCAGTGTACTACCGACTTTACCGACTTTAGACATATATATATATATATATATATATATATATATATATATATAAACAAAATGTCTACCAACTGAAATGGCGGCGAGAGATGATTCTAAGTAGAATATTAGATTAGATGAGATCTAGGCTGTTGTGTTTGATAGAATGTGCTGGGCAATACATGGAATGCGCAACAATTGATCAATTATCACGCATTCTATAAATTTACAGAAAGCGTTGTGCTTTTGATCAAACATGCAGATTTACCTAATGCACCTAACATTAGTATTGTTAGCTCCCTAGATCTAGCTCAGACTGAGATCGGAACACAGGAATTCAGTTTTATTTGGAAGAGGCTAGCACGGGTAGACTGCGGGCTAGCTATACTTATGGACAGCTAGGGTGGCTGACTAGCTGGTACTTTTCAACCACTAGCACTAGCACAAGACTCCCATATCCCCTGCTATCACCCGCTATGCTAAGTGCCTTGAAACAGTTCATAATTAACTATGTAGCACAGTAGATCTTTCCAGTGAGGAGATTATATCAATGTTTAGCTCTCCATTTCCAGTTGATGGAAAAACGAACGGTGGATTGAAGTGGGAAGTCCCCGGGAATTTAATGATTTTCTTAAAAGCGAAAATTTTGTCGAGTCAATCAAGCCGGACCTAGTGGTACATATGTTCTTTTACCAAATGAAAAGATTGATAAAATATCTTGTTACGTCGCTTGAAACAGGCAGGTGGGTGGCTTTACTTTTTAAAATTTTTAGCACGTGTTCAGGCATGCTTGCTGGCCTCTATCAACTGTGTAACATGAGAAATAAAGACGTATAAGCAAAAGAAGACGTGTATCACAAAGCCTGGGACATAATAACTACGGCTAGCCTGGAAGTCACTGTACTTAAGTATGTCTAGCCACTTTGTTTTGATTTTCAGTACATCTGTTGAGCTGTACCACCTGTGTCTACTGCACAGTGGTTTCAGCCATCTCAAGGAAAAATCGATTTTTAAGAGTTTTCAAACCTCAAATGTCGCAATTGCTACACAGATCTACTCTAACCCGTTTTTCTCAGCTATTCATGTTTTGAGCATAAAAACCATTCAAACCGTCATTTAGGGCAAAAAAAGTTTCGAATCAGAGGCCTCGCAAAATCCTTATCACCTGCAGTCTCTCGGGTCATGTCACAAAATAAGAAATGAAGGCTCTTTGTTCTTGGAGGGGTATCCATTTCCACTGTAACTTCTCCATGTTTATTTTTGTGTTGCCTGTTGTATAGTTATAGTTACAGTGCACTCTGGTTAGCATGACATTGATGGGACCATGCAAAAATGGTCGTACTAAGTGGATGTCACGTTAAGTGAAGTTCAAAGGAAGTGCTAACTTCCTACATTGAATGGCTGACATAATGATTGTTGATGATAGAAAATTCATGACGGATGTTTTATCGGTACGGTAAGGAAAAGGTGTGAATAGCTAAATACATAGAGGTAGAAGCAAAAGCTGAATAATTATAATGACAAATGCCTCACCGACATAATATAATTATTCATGCAGTCTGCCGGCTGTTAATTGGGGAAAATTAAGTGTAGATCTAGTGTACCGGTACCAATAGTTATTGTAATTGAAGATTGTCAGCGAAATGTTATTATCCGCTCACCCTCAGACCCATAGACTATCAATACTTCATGCAAGGTCTTCACACCTCCGTGATATCTTTCGTCACACCCTTGTCAGATTGAAAGAAAACCCATCACCCTTCCCCTACCCCTCTCCTAAACCTGTACCTGGTATCAACGAGACAAAGCTTAAGCCTAAACGCCCTGAATGAGACATCCATTCGTGTTTGAGGCAAGGTGTACGGTTCGCTTTGATTGACACTCATTAGGCCAGAAAGGAGACAGTGTTTGTTTTAGTTTTGAACTTAAATTGTGTGTAGGTCTAGTAAAGTACATGCATTGTACTGTAGTGTAGGCTAAGCCTAACAAGGTTGCAAATTGTATGCAAGCCTTGTCTAGCCGCGTCTTCACAGATAACGTGGAAGGCCTATCCTTCGCCTCTCCCCCTGTCTGATCTGAACCACCTCCTTTCCCCCCTCCCACTTTCCAATCGTATGCAAATTGTATAAGTCTGAGCCACGGCTTTATACTTTATACTTAATCTAGGCCTATATATGGTGTTGCTGCATGGTATCACTAATATCACCATTTAGTGCCCCAGATAGAGTCGAAAATCCAACATATCTGGCGAAAAAAAGTTATGTGTACGGAGAATTTGGTTGCGGTAACCGGAGTCGGCATGTCATCTTAACGGACATTTTCTAACAAAGAATAAGAGGAAAGTTGGTTGGGACTAAGAAAAATGGTCACAGTATCCGGAGTGTCACGCTAACCGAGGTTGTGTTAAGTGGAGTGCACTGTATTGGTAACAAATCTCGCAGCATTTTTTTGTACTTTCTCTAATTCATCTATTTGGTTTTGACAATGTGGATCCCATACACATCCTCCTTCTAAGATGGGTTTTACAAAGGTTTTGTAGCATTTATCCTTGACATGTTGTGGGAAGTCATTGATGTTACGTTTTAAGAATGCTAATAGACTATTTGCTTTCTTACATATTGCCGGTTAGACCCAATCTTAACAAACCCTTCTACCGCTTGTCTGCTGGCTATGGAATTTTCCACTGCCTTACTTCTGAACGGAATTATACAGTGCTGTTCAGCTTCTGCCATTTTTATTGTTATTTGATATTAACAATTAATTGTATTTCCTTCAGACCAATTTGTCTTATGTCTGAGGTTTTGACATCGCTAAGAAAAATAAAAGAATTAAAAAATTATCGGCCACCCATGAAACCTGTGGCCTCCTTTTAGATATTAGAAGAATAATAGGGGCATTGTGCAGTTGCTTAATACCTGATAGGCCCAGATTTAGATCTATATTAATTGTATGGTTAATTTAAGAAGTGTAGTTAAATATTTAAGTGTGTATTTTTAAAAATTTGATCTAAGTGTATGTTAAATTTGCTGAAAAAAAAGAAAAAAATTCAAGCCGTAAAGAATTGGGCTACTCTTCGTTTCAATTACTCTACTTCAGCATGCTTGCCAACCGCTCCTATTTCATTGGGACCTTCCCGACTTTGAGTTTTGAGATAAAAAAAAAATCACAAAATTACAGCAATAACAAGAGAAAAAAAATGTAAAAAATGATGTCCAAGATTTGCATGCACTTAGAGCTCTGGTTGGAGTTTGAATACAGGTCTGCCATCTACTACTATTCATAGAAGTGCAGAGCGGATATTATTTACTATCATAATCACTGTGACAGTCATGCCCATCCTCCCGATCTCACCCCGCGACTCATGACTTGCCAACCGCTATGAAATTGGGTACCAGTATTCAAATACGCTAACATAAGAAAATTTCTTTCAGTATGTAATGTGCTGAAGGAGAGGAAAAGAAAAAAGACAGCAAAACGTACGAGTTACGATTTATACGCAGGCCTAACAAGCAACCTCAGGGTGTCTGTGTTCCTTACCTAGATTCCAAGCTGGGCTAGCCTAGCCTCCAGGAGGCCCTAATCTCTGGAAGTCCCTTGAAGGAGATCGAAGGTAAATTTATGCCTTGCTAAAGTCTGATTTATATGTGAGATAATTTTTTACTTTCTTTTTTCTTTTGATTTGATTTTCAGAAAACCGCAAAAGACGACAAATCTCAGTCCTCAGTGATGAGTTCCAAAGGTTCCGTTAGCATCTCAGCATCTACCACTGCCAGTTCCAGTGCAGATGTGAAGCCTAACCCAAGATTGCTTTATCAACTGACTCCAAAATCAGAGTAAGTTATAATGATCTTCTAAGGTTTCAAATTTTTTTTTTTTTTCCCAGTGTGAAAATCATGTCTTTTCAGTTTTGATGAAGAACGGCCCACTCTTCACATGATCCGATAGGCACTATGGCCGCTTTCTAGTCCATCCTATGACAAGAAAGCCTTTCCCTTGGTTGCAACTCATACGCAGTAATTCTCTAGAAGACATTTCCATCATGTGAAATTGTTGCTGATTTTACTAAGAGGGATTGGGGTTGCTGTTGAGGAGGGGAGGCTTGTGTGGCTCAGGGAGGGATAGATCAGTTTGATGCAGATCGACCTGGAGTCAAAAATTGGTGGCCATCTCCCATTCATTTGCATTGTTTTATGAATGGGGTTGCTTGCTATCTGGAAAGACAGAGTGCTTTTGTACACAGAAGGTGGTAGAACATCCTCGGGGGTTATTGTGGTGCATATTTTGGAGCATGATGGTCATTGTTTTTTGAGAGATGATTTTATTTTCCCTGTAAATCATCTCTCCTTTTTGCTCCATTTTATTATCATTATCATAGCATATTTGTACTACTATTCTAAATTTTTCTTTTCCTCCTTGGCATCCCTTTTTTCCCCTCTTTTTTCACCTTGAGATGGCACAAGTGGTTTCGGGGTGTAAAACAATCAATCAATCAATCAATCAATCAATGTTGTCTAGGATATTACTGTTACATGTAAAGTGGCAGCCAAACATTGAGAAATATTTACCTGCTAATTACTGGATGCTCAGTAAGTAATTTCATCCCATCATGAGATCGAAAGAGAGTTTGAGAATCAACTGGTGACAACAACAAAAACACATTATAAACAGAATGCAAAGAATCATGCACAGATTTTTTATATTGTTTGACTTTATTTGAAATTTATTCAAACTTGATGCTATGTTTTAGGCTCAGTTTGTCATATCAACACATATCTTATTCTCTCAAAGTAGGTACAAATTACTGGATCCTTAGAAATGGCACTCCACATGATATTCCTCATCCACAACTATGAGGACAAGTCAATGAAAAACATGTATTGACAGACAAGTCTTAACAGATTAGTATTATTTAGATGTGAATGATTTCAATAGTCAGAGGATTTATACACTTAACTTGCTGATCTACATTTTTAAATATGTTTCAGGCTTTTGAGTGATATAAATACCTGACAGTCAAAACTAATTGACTAATAGGTTAATGGAAAGATTGATAAACTAGGTGACTGAGTGATTGGTTAACTAGATGACTGAATGTCTGAATGAAATCAACCCAATCAATCGCAATTGTATCTGAAATGTACCATTGCAAGTTTCACAACAATATAGAAAAAGAACTCAATTAAGCCAAAATACAAATTAACACAAAATCAACATAATGTTCAACCAACCATCTTTTATCAATTGCGACAGTATGCGTAAACCTCCAGCATAATAAACAGGAGGCTGCTTCTCCTTCTTCAGGCTTTTAAGAACTTCAGTTACACTTTTAGCACTATAATCTCCATCCTCCATCAACTTGGAAGCTTTTTTCTCCTCCTCCAAAGCTCGCTCTGTTCTGTTCACTTTGCTGATATAGACTGAATGAATAAATTCAAGGTAAAACCATAGAAAGTCTAAAAATAGAATAGAACTACAAATGAACAACAAAGTTAGGTTTTATACGAATATCAGGTAGATTGGTAAGCCAGTCCATTTATCTACAGTGCATATTTAAATAAACAGCAGTTGTTCTTTTATTGCACCCCAACCTGCAGAAAGATCTCTCAAAATTGGAGACAAACAATACTTGTTCAAGGGACACTGATGAATACAATATGGCGTTGAAAGATAAAAGTTCGTGATTTCTATTTTGACAAGTATTGTGTCAAACCTGTTTAAGTTTAGCCACCTTCAAATTCACAGGCTTCACAATTTTTTTTTATTTGCGCAGTGGGCTGGGTCTCATACAGTGTAGCAAGCATTGCAGTTGTAGGCCTAGTAATATGAACACATTAAATTGTTATATGCCTATGTCATTATTTTTTATGCTACTTGATAATTGCAGACGTAAGCAACTGAGCGTGCACTAAGCATAAAATAATGATGCCAAGGCATTTCTGCTGTAAGATAGATGCCTACATGCGAGAACACATGGTACAAAGTCACCTGTGGTTCAAGGGACGTAACTGAAAATCTTTTGGTGGTCTTTTTATTTCGTAAATACCATAATAAGGCTCGACCTGATGGGAAGATGACAATCATTGCCGTCCATTCCTAACATTTTTAAACTGAGGTGTTACCACCCTATAAATAATACAATGTTGGAGGTTTTTTCATCTCTAAAATAGATATTATCTGGAAAGAATGCTGACTGACATGGCAAAAGTAGATCTATCCTCACTAGATCTGATGAGAGACCCATAAAGTAGTGGAACAATTTTTGAACAACACTTTATACAGACAATCCCTCAAGAAAGACCACCCCACTACAACAACCATTTTTTTGTTTTCCCAAGGGTGGTCGTTGTTGAGACGTTCTACTGTATTTCTACCAAGCACTATGATATTATTATGATGCAGAAATGTATGCCTAGAGGCTAATCATCGCACCACATCATGATTATTGACTTTTGGGTGAAGAATTTTCTCAACTGAAATGGGGTGTTTCATTTTTTCAAAGGGCAACTTAAGTGAAAAATCGACTTAAGTAGCAACTTGTATTTTTTGCTATTATCATATGTATTGTTAGTGGTGAGACAGAGCAAAAAAATAAAAATTGACTGATGTGAAAATCAGCTTATTGGACATTGACTGTACAGTTCTGCATCACAATCAAAAGAAATGTTACACTTATTCATTTATGAACATGGAAGAAGTTCCTGATTCAACCTTGCACCATCTGCTCCTTTCCAGGATCAATAGTCAGAATCTCATTGTAGTTCTCCCTGGCTTTGTCAAATTCTTTCATACCAAGATATGCGTGACCCTTGTGAACGAAGGCTTTCAAACACTCTGGCCACACCTGAAGCAAAAATTTGAGTTAAATTAAAAAGCTTAAAAACTGACTATTTTTTCATACATCATTTTTTTTTCAAAAATATAACATTGTGACAATGTTTATTCTTGTTAAAAGGTTTATGGCCATAATTTCTTTTACAAAAGATAGTTTCTGTTCTTAAAAAAAAAACAAAAAAAAAAAACTATTCAGCTACAATAACAATGCCCATTTATTCAAGTGCACAACTCTGTAATCCCCTGTCTTCCCCCCCCCCCCCTCAAGTCTGGCCCTATGAGTATGACCCACCCTCAAAGCCCAATCACAGTCAGAGATAGCATCCTCATAAAGGCCAAGTTTAATTCTTGTTTGTGCTCTGTTAGTATATAAAGCTGAACTGTCTTTAATTTGCTCAATTGCCTGAAACAAATAAATATCACAATCTCAAACACATATCAACGATGTCGTTCTATAAACATATTGGATTTTCACTTTTTCACACCAAAGTTAACTTTATTGAAAATCACTCTTCTCATTTTTATCAAAAAAATTTTTTTTTTCAATATTGATAGTGACCAATTTTATTTTCAATGGAAATTAGATCAGTCACTTTTGGTAAAGTTTACTTTGGACCAATAAAGTGAAAATTTGAAAATTTACATTTATACAATTTTAGAATGGCACTAATGATATTTTATGTGGCGGTAATTCAGTCAATTTCAAATTATTATGTAAATGCTTTCAGTCTCGAATTCTTTCAAGTTGTGGCCATAATAGTTTGCTAGAGGATTCTGGAGAGGTTTTAAAACAACTTCAAGTAAAATCTTTTCATATGTGAGATTATATTTTTACTCATGATATGATGTAATAAAATAGTATTGTACAGTGTGATATAATATATGAAATAATGTGATGGGATATTATATTGTATAATATGATTTAACAAACTGTAATATGACATGATGTATGGCATAAAAAATATGGACTAATTTCATGCAATGCCCTGTTTAACTCGGTATCAATTATTCAAACAATGAGGTGAAGTGGTAATTTTTTTTTTTTGGGTCAAGCTCCCTTGGCATTCTACAATAGAAACCAAATCCAATGATAAACATTATACATATATATACAGGGTGTTCCAAAAAAAAACTTATTTTATTAATAACTCATTTGAAGTTCATTCTAGAAAGTTGAAATTTGGCACAGATAAGGTTCATTAAAAAAAAAAATGGTTGAAACACTCAAGAAAAAAATCGAATGAATTATTTCAGTGTGCATAGCTTAAGAAAAAGATGACCCATTTTCGATACAATTCATTATCGCATGGTGAGAGAAACGACATTATACAGTTACTAAATGCCGCAAGAACCATACCCAATTTCCTTTCCGCGAAGTTAAAGAAGTTTGTAGATGCTTTTTTAGATCTAGGTCTAAGTTTTTTAAATAATTCCACTTTGAATATGGAAATCATGGGTCAGTTTAGTAAAGACCGGAGAGCATATTGTGTTGAGCATTATCTCTCAACAAAATCATTGTCTCTGACATGTCGTAAGTTTTGCACAAGACATGGGAACATTCTAAAGTGTAATCTAGATTTACTCTTCTCAAGTTTGGATCTCTAGAAAATCAGAAGTAAAACCTCCACAGGTCAGAAAGACTTAGGGCTGGCCAATTACCTTCAAAACAGACCCGAAGATTGTTTGAGTGCAATCCTCCATAAAGGTCCCCTTTCACTTTGAGGACTCCGAGGGCCAAATAGCAACCATCGATACAAAGCGGTACGTGGAGTTGTTAAAGAAGTTTTGGTTGGCCCTTGGAAGAAAATGTCCATCATGACAAGATCACTGGTTTATGCAGGATGATCCCAACCCTCATTCATGTGTCTATGTTATGGTTATTGGAATAGCTCACTGGACACTTACGTGATCGTTTGATCAGCCGTAAGATTCGACGCCTTTGAGTCATGCATTCCTCAAGTTTTAATCCTTCCAACTATTTTCTGTGAACACATCTTGAAAACAGAGTATATCGATATCAGTTTGATGATGCTGAAGCTCTAAAACAAGAGATCGAACTGGAGTCAGAAACTGAGATTTTTAGAGAAGCTATTCACCATTTCAAATGATTCCACAAATGTCTTGAACTCAACGTCAAAGGTGGACACAGGTAGCATTTGCTGTAGGCCATCCATACATATTTTCTAGTCAATAAACTAAGGAAGCAATTCTTTTTATGTCTGAAAGTTTTAATTAGTGAACAATTCCAGGATTATACTACCACAGCAAACTGTCTATATGTTCATTGCAGTTTTTCGCATTTGGTGCATTTTTCATTGTTTCCATTATTGAGTAATTTGCGTATATTCCCTTTAAAATTGTTATTTTTTAAACAATTTTCTTTCAATCTTTTGTCAAAAAAATTCCTTTCGATTGAATTATGTATGTTCTGAATTTGAACGCTCTACTTTGTACCTCAATGAAGTTATTCTAAAAAAAAGTTGTCAAATTTTTTTGTTGGTTTTTTTTTAGCACCCTGTATATATTATAAATATATCATCGGTGTAATTCTCTATATACATCCCTATATAAGTCAATGAACTTAAGTGTTTAGATGATTACATCTATGATATACTCAAATATGTAGCCCCCTCCCCCCCATCCCCCACCCCACCTGCCCAAAAGAGAACTTGAAAGCTATAGAGACAAGGTGAGTGTCAACTTACTGAAGATTGGGCCTACAGTAGGCCTACCTTTCTTCCGGATACAGTATTGATCCATATATTATGGAAATGTGTCACAAACATTCAAACAATAATTTAGAGCTAAAGGCTGAGGCTGAGAGAATTCTCAAAATATGGAGACTAACATGGTAATTATAAAGTCATGCTGAATATAATGTATGGCTGACATCCGTAGAGGTGTCAGGCAAGGTTGCGTCATCTCACCACACCTTTTCAACCTTTACAGCGAATTCATATTGTTATCATTTAACATATATTTATATAACATATATATTTATATTTATATAATTTATACTTTTATTATCCATTTAAATGGAGAGAATAGAAAAAGGTGGACAAAATGTCAACAACTTATGATACGCTAATGATACAGTTATAATAGCAGACTCACAACAGAAAAGTGAAGAAATGGGTTGGGAACTCAACCTAAGCAAAACAGTGTGCATGACTGTATCAAAGAACAATCCCCTTATATTCCTTCTCACTAGCAAAGGGATACCAATCAAGTAGGTCTATAGCTTCCAATACCTCGGCTTCACCATCACATCCAGCAGAAAATGCAAAGATGAGATCATGAAAAGAATAGCGCTTGCAAAAGGTTCCTTTTCTAAACTGAGCACCACTCTCAGAAATCAAAACATCACAATGGACACTAAAAACATTATCTTAAAGGCATACATCTGGTCAGTGTTGATATATGGCAGTGAATGCTGGAACATCAGCGAGGAAATGCAAGCAAAACTAGAAGCAGCAGAATTGTGGCTCTTAAGGAGAGTGCTACGTATATCACGGACTGAGCATAAAACGAAGAAATTCTTGCCATGGCCAACACCAGCAGGTTGCTCACAAACACAATTCGATATAAACAAAATGCAATTTTTCTGACATGTAATAAGACATTCAGAGCTGGAACAACTGGCAATATAGGTAAAAATAGAAGACAAGAGAGCCAGAGGCAGACAGAGGAAGACATTCCTACAGTCTCTGAACTCATGGGCTACTAACAACAGCCTCAGCTGCAATGAAATGATACATGTCTGTAATAATAATGAAAAGCCACAGTGGAGAGCTCAATATGAATGTAAACAAAACGAAGTTTAATAAAGCCTCCACT
>JBCHJU010459745.1:0-12800 GCA_039654505.1 Plocamopherus imperialis
ATTTGAAAGGGTTAACACCCTTGTAGAAAGGTAAACAATGGCTCATTTTACTCGTCAGACACTGCAGAATCACACACGGTAAAGAACATTTATGTTGCAATTAGTTGGAGGTTAAAATGTTCTTTTACTGGACTAATAGTGGTGGTGTAAGTTAACGTAATCTCTGACCGTTGGTCATGTAATACATAAACCATTGCAACCTCTCTATAACGAGTTGGGACTTGAGAAAAATGTCGTTATACAGAAATGTCGCTATAGTGAGAGGCAACTATTTCCCTCTGTATTTATCCGGGCTTGGAGCTGACATGCGTACAACTGAAGTGCATGTATTATAGACACCAACAATGCGCCGAGAGGCCTACATTTGTCTGCGTGGCCACATAAAAAAATTGTTTTTTTTTCCTAGGGGGATGGGGGCAGTTTTTTCTCTCTTTTTTGTGTGTAATTGGGTTAACACCACCAAAATAAAATCAGATGTAGTCTACTGATGGAAGTGATAGCATGGCCCTTCTTATACTCAACAAAGGGGAATATCATTGGTCGGCTTATCAAGCCTTTCATTAGCCTAGTTAGAAAAGCGTTTTTATTGGTTCAGAGTACAGGATTTCATGGGTTGGAAAGCAAGCTTTTTCATTTGACAAGAAACATCGTCTCTTCTGTCAACTTCTTGTTGATTACCACCGTATCGATGTCGTTTTTACTAAATTATGTCGCTATAGTGAGGTTTTTATTACAAATGATATATATAAGGAAAAAATCGGGACCTGGGCACCATGTCACTATACAGAGCATGTCGTTATATCGAGTGTCGTTATAGAGAGATTGCACTGTACTTTATTCTTCTTACTCAGCATTGCTGTATAAACATGGAGCCTACCTTTTGCACATCAATAACCAAATTTATTCATTTTAACAAAATATCTGAAAAAAAAATAAAAAAATGAAATTACCTAAAAATCCTTTAGCAATAAATTTATTATTTGAAATGAATTATTTACGTGTGTTGTCTTTTCATGTTCCTTGTATTGCTATGTTCTTTGTAATGGTATTTGTTATGTTCTTTGTTTTGTCAAAGATCAACAAAAGGATAAATTTCTCATGCTTGATGATGAATTCTTGAGACTCGTAAAACATTATGTTGATGCTTTAGTAAGGGTATAGAGCAGAATGAGCACCGAACGCTTTGAAAATCTCCTGTCTTAATGGAACATCCATCACCTTTCTAGTTCTAGATGCAGTTCAAACACTTGAATTAGATTCATCCTAGCATGCACAATGTACGGTAAAAGTTTATTGTTTTTCTCAAACAAGGACACACTTTTTGGACCAGTCCAGTCCAAACCAGCCAATAATAGATTTAATGGCCATGGTTCCAGATGGTCAGGAAAGTCCTGTCCAGTCCTGACCAACAATTTAGTAGCCACTGACAGCGGGTCAGTTCAGCACAGTCACAATATGGTGGGTTGTTCTATATGGGCCCTATATCCACATGACATACTCGGACAATACTCAAGTCTGCATACCGCACTCAACCTACACTCAAGTCTACATACCATACTCATACTCAGAATATTCTCAAGTCCACTTACAACACTCAAATCCTCTTGATCATATTCGTTCCACATGTAATTGAGGTGCACATCTTAGGACTATGTAGTAATGCAGTGGATACCCCTCGAAGAACAATGAAGTAGAAATGAAGTAACTGTTCTTTTCAAATCACTTAATGTATTCTCTTAGACTTTGAGGAATGCATGATGAAAAATAGACACAAGATCTAGCACTCAAACATTTACACTGCTTTCTTCAAATATAAATAGTCATTTAGTCATTTGCATTCATATTTCCCAAGTACATTCAGATTGTGAAATAAACTCCTAACCATTGTAAATTACAGTGAGAAGTAAAGGTACTGAGGATTTTAAGCAGAAACTAAAATGTACAACACTAGTATCAAAACACTAGTAAGAATAACCTTAGGTGCCTTGACAATTATTTCAATTATACTCAGCCGACTGAGTTTGTCTGCTATTTTGAAGACCTAAGACTAACACTATAATCTGAGTATGGTTCCATATGTGGACTTGAGTATAATCTTAGCATGATACGATAGTGTCCGTGTCAACTGAAATCTCAATAAAAATGCCTGTTAAAAGAATGAATAATGTTTATTGAGTGGATTCAGGTTTCACATTTCTTCTACCGAAAATCTGAGAAATTGTTGTTGAGTTTAGAATGGGTCCATGTTCTTGATACAATGTAATTGTAATATTACAAACACAAAAATATAAATATAAGGATTATACAGGTCATAAATACTCATCACATTGCAGTTCAAGTCTTCAACTTTCTTGATACCAAAATGGCCTGGAAAAATTTAGGTAATGAAGACAAGTTTGATTGCTTTAGTTTGATGGTAATCGCCATCTTATGAAATCTTTCTATTAAATGATCTTTATTTCTTTGATCTTCTTTAGGTATATCAATATCAAATAAGTAATTGTGTCACTGAGTTTAAATGTAAAAATAATAAATTTATCATAGATATTGCTCCCTGAAAGCAGTGAATGTTTACAAAAGAGGGTGAAAAATAGCAAAAGTAAAGAGTAGTAGTCACAGCATTTTCAGATAAAGTGAATGATTGAAATTTAATGGAAAACTTGTAGATGAATTTTACTTAACTATGACACAACAGTGTAAAAACCATGTCACTGTCAGACAATAGGACCGATAGCTTTTGTTTTTTGGTGTTTGTTTTTCTCTTAGTAGTCTTTTTCATGTTTTTTAGGGGGATTTTTTTTTTGGGGGGGGGGTTGGCCCACATTGGCAACATGAAGGAATAGAAGATAAATAGTAGACAAAAAAGTAAAGAAGGCAAAAGCCACTGCTCCAAACAGTTTACAATCTGTAGTATTTTTCTTTCTGCTTCACGCTGAGACCAACCCAAGTCGACAGAATCATCAACAGGAGTGTTGGTATTATCAGTGAATTTGGAGCTAAATATCAATTGTCGAATCTCCGTAAGAGTGGCCCAGTTCTAACCATTACGTCGATAAATTAATAAATAGGCCCATTTCTATTAATGAATCAATGGTCCCATTTCCTTAAATGAATTGAACGCCCCATTTCTATATATTAATAAATTGGCCATTTCTATAGATTAATAAGTTAACAAATTTCTTTAAAATGAATAAATTGGTCCATTTCTATACATTAACAAATTGGCCCATTTTCTTTCAGTGAAGAAATTTCAATATAGTACTATATTTATTTATGTATCACAAAGTGGAATTGTAAAAAGTAGTGAAAAATAAACCAACTCTTGCAAATAAAAAATAAACATAAAAAAAGATAAAACATGTATTTATTTTTCAAGAAAGGTGGATTTTGGTTCTCTATAAAACTAAGGATAAAGAAATGAAATTGAATGGAAAGAAATGCTTAGATTAATTTGAACATTTAATTTAAATATTTTAGATTTTTAGCCGATTAATAAGTAGACCTAGCAAAACAAAACACTGAAACTGCTCAACAAGAGATGGTCATTTTCATAAAATATAAAAATGGCATTACAGTAAAATATTGCCTACATCACAAAATAAACATAAGTAAATATCAAGTAAATGGAACTTTATATTGCAAACAAACCACACTTATTTAAATTGTACATATTTTTCTCTTTAACACTTTTCAACTTAGGGTCAATGCCTTTAACATGAAAACAGCATACTCCTGAAATAGCTGGACCCCATGATATTGATGAATAAAAATCAATAAAATGTATACATACGTTAAAAAACATTATTACTGGAAAACATTCTTTGAAATAGTTTGTTTGAGAAATAAGAAGGAATGAGGGTTTGCCAATTGATGAAGACAGATTTACTAGGCCGTGCACAAAGTGATCAAAGAAAAATTATGAACGTAAATACAAATACAAATAAGAATACTGCTGTGCAAATTATACGTATACTATTAGACAATTTCAAAATCATTATATTAATTTTTTAAAGTCATAAACGTTAAAAATATGATGGAATTTTTGTTGTTTCAATAAAAAATATGATAAAAATAATGTCAAATAATAATAAGAGTAATAATAGTAATAATAATAGTAATAATAATGGTCATGATTCTTATATTAATATAAATTATAATAGTAATTTATGATTTATAAATGTGCATAAATTTGCCTACCAAGTGACAACTTTATAATTGATCCAAACGATTTACTTTTGTTAAAACAAGGGATGAATATGAAATCTCTTAATAAAATGTGATTGAATTAATTAATTATGATAGTAGAATACATTGAAAACATCAGAAAATTCCTTTATTTTTTCAATTAACATAGCATTTTCGTGCAACAGTATTCACTAACGAGATACTGAATAAAACAATAATAATGATGATGATAAAAGGCTATATTAACATTTTCAAATAATAATTTCAAAGAAATAATGTTGGATTTTAATATTTAGGCGCAATGGTCAAGGGGGAGGCTGATGTAATATAAATCATTAAAAATTTAAAAATAATAATAATATTAAAAAAACGTCAACATGGGTATTCCATGTATTATCAGTAATTCCTTTTTCTTCCTGCAATAAAATTTTAAGTTTCAAGTTTCAGTGACTAAAGCAATAAATAAGCATTTGTATCACAGATTGATGAGATATAATAGTATCACAATGTCAAAGGAGGAATTTGACCACAGAAAGTAGGTACAAATTTTGTCCATTTAATAATGAAATTTAATTCTTGAAAAGAAAAAAAAAAAAAAAAAAAAAAAAAAGACGATAAAAAAGATAATAATTCCTAAAACTACCCCCTTTCCTCTTCCCTATCCCATCATCCCTAAAGAAGAGATTACATAACACATCACCCTGCCCTCCTCCCATCCATTCAAAAGACACACAAAATTAAAAAAAACCAACCCCCCTCCCTGCCCCGGCCACAACAAAAATTAAAAGAAAATAAAAAGAAAAAACCCTTCTAATCAAATGAAGAATCATATAACAGAGAAGCTCCCCCTTCCTTGATCCTCTCAAAGATGAACAGAAGACACAACAACAAAAACGAAAAGCCAACAAAAAAAAAAAAAAAAGAAAATCCCCAAATCCAAAGAAAATACAAAATCCACCAACAAACCACAACCCCCCAAAAAACGACAACTCTGTAAAATTGAAAGGAATGGTAAAACTCCAATGTCAATTTTAAATAGACAATTATGCAAGGTCATTAACCAATCCCAGGTGATGTGTGTAGACGTGTAAGGCAGAATATTTTGATTTGATCAAAACTCAAGGTGTAAGAATAGACATACAATATAGACATAGACAATTACGTTTCATACCAGTGGAGCATTTCATGTTGAGTTATGTGTGAAAAAAAAACTATGAATAAATTTCATCATTATCATTAACAGTAAACAACAACACATCTCAATGTAAACAGTCAACAACAAGATGCTTCGTGAATTTGGCCTCCATGCTTTCTATCTAATAAAAAATATAATGTTTAGGAAAATTGGGAATATTGTTCAGGGTATTTAAATTGTTGAGGGAATTTCGGGTATTTAGAGAGACTTTTGAAAGGTCTAGAAGGCAGAGGAGGTCACATGTCTGTAAATAAATACGCATAATAGGAAGTAGAAATATAACAATATAAGATATAATATACTATATACATATTATATATATACATGTATATATATGTATATACATATACATGTATATTTATCATGTAATTATTTATAATATTACATTCCACAGTGTAGAAAAGCTGTGCCATGTCGTCGATTCTATTTGCCAAAGTGAGGTCTAGGTGTCATCTCTCAGGAAGGATAGCACTTGGCACACTCTTCAGTGTGTTATCAGAAAAGACTTCCTTCCTTCCTTCCATCCATTTCAGTTACTGTTGAAAAATAAACACAAAGAATGAGAAAAGAAACAAAAAAAAAATGCTGTCTCAATTATTGTAAATAAATGAAATCTGTGAGCAAAGATATTTCTTGAATTTAGAGTTTAAGGATAAATCCCAACTAAATACTATAATAATGTATGTTAGCAAACCATTTTAAACAATTAATCTCAACTTAGGCTTAATCTTCAAAACTGTCGACAAACTTTTGTCTTAGTCTTAGTCATAGTCATCAAAACAGCTGACAAACTGAGTTTAGCTTAGCATTCTTGTCAAAGTGCTGAAAAGTAAGCCTATTTAGTATTTTGATGTAAATTGAACATTTAAGTGTCTACTGAAAAATCTTCAGCATCTTTGCTATGTTTCACATTAATCAGAAGTTTGTTTTATAATTTTAATGTGCAAGTGAAATGTGAATACAAATGAGTACTCATATTTGAAGATGTTACTGTAAACCTTTTAGCATTGATCTCATTTGACTATTTTTCATACTGCATATCAGTACTTTGACTGATATTATCTCTTCGCCGTTAATTGCTTTGAAAAAATTCCTTACCTTATTTCTAACCATTATTCTATGTACAACATGTATATTGACGGCAAATTTTTCATATTTATTTGTGTATTGCCTGGTGTATAGTTAAAGCTTTTGGTCATAGATATACCTGTATTTTAAAAAGTTTTAGGTGGTTTACATTTGATTCTGTCTATATAGGGAGAGAAACAAAAAATGCAGCTCAAAAGAATGCCCTGACAGAAAGGGTTCAAGTCAAAAGCAAGCAGCAAGCAAGGAGAGCACTTTAAGCTATTGGATACTAACACCTTAAACTCTTAACCTAGCGAACAATACTTTGACCTTCAAACAAAGCTTGTCCTGATGGATAAAAGATTAGTCATATTCTTTCTTAAAACATTGAAAGCCTTATCCTTATGTGGGGATGTAGGCTAAATATCCAGATAGATAAACAATAATAACAAAAAACAAAAACAAAAGAAAAACAAACACTCCCCACCCCCTAAAAAAATAAAAACAACAAAACAAACAAACCCAACAACAACAAAGAACAACAACAAAAAACAAAAGAAAAACAAATAATGCACAGCTACAAATTATGATGAAACAAAATAATTAGTGAGCAAAAAACACACAAAAAAAAACAGAAAAAAAAAATCTGTCATTCAAACTGTGTGTTGGGATGTGCAGTGGAACAAAAACCCAAATGTGTAATAGAAAATCTGTTGCCTGCAAGTTTAGAAAGTTTATTTTAAATGTGCAAGTTTTAAGAGTTTATTTTAAATCTGAATCATCAGTTCTGCACTTCATACATTGAAATATAAATAGATTAATAATTTCAAGCAGAGTTCAAAGTCAGTTTTGATAAGCCTAGGGCATAGCAATATATTAATAAGTAAGAAAAAAATGTGAAGGAAAGTGAAAAATCACAGCAAAAGTCTGAATCATAGCTTCTGGTATTGCCAGTGATGCAGAATCAAACGAATACATGCTGTTCTTTCTTGACACGTTCATCACTTGAATAATAACGATTTCGATTCTAGCAGATGAAATGTTTATAGTGGAAAGATTATGAATATAATTTTGGAATAATATACATTTAAAAAAAGAAAATTATAAGATCGCTTTCCAACAAATTAAAGTTTTTCTGTATGTGCTCATTGGAGTGGGACAACACTATCTCAAGAAATTTCATATGATGTTAACTCATTGACCACTTAGAGTCAACATATCTGCTTTTAACAGTCAAAGAGTTAAAGAGAAATACATTTAGGACAATAAATCTGCTTAAAGATTACCAGAGTAAAATCCTTTTCACCGGAATTCGCCTTGTTCAATCCCTTTCTTGATAAATGCTTTTTCTTCATTTTGGGGCAATTTTAAAAACAAAACGTGATTGCATCTCTTTCTACCAATTTAATTCACCCTTGGGCACTTTAAAAACGACAATGTGATCGAAGAATGTTTTGATATTTAATGATCAAAATTGTTTGTTAACATTGTCTAGAAGATGTAAATCTGTAAGCCTACTGGATTGGAGTATTGACTCATTTGATTTATTTCCACTTCTATCATCCCTAAAACATCAATTGATTTATTTGTATTTCTCATAACCAAAAACCTACAACTTAGGTGCTGTTTTATTTAGTTAGATAGTTTTTACACACATAGAAAGATAGTTTTACACACATAGGAAGATAGTTTTACAACCATAGATAATTTAACACAGATGGAAAGATAATTTTACACCAAAGAAAGATAGTTTTTACACACATAGACAGATCGTTTTACACCCCCCCACCCCCCCCCCCAAAAAAAAAAAAGATAGTTTTACCCCGAAAAAAAGACAGTTTTACACGCTTAGAAAGATAGCTTTATGCCCATTGAAGATAGTTTAAACACACATAGAAAGATAACTCTTACGCGCATAGAAAGATATATTGAAACGTATGAGGCAAGGGGCTTGATTAAAGCATAGAAACATATGAGGCAAGGGGCTTGATTAAAGCATAGAAACATATGAGGCCAGGGGCTTGATTATATCATAGAAACATGAGGCCAGGGGCTTGATTATATCATAGAAACGTATGAGGCAAGGGGCTTGATTATTGCATAGAAACGTATGAGGCAAGGGGCTTGATTAGAGCATGGAAACGTATGAGGCAAAGGGCTTAATTACAGCATAGAAACATATGTTACTCTGTGCGTCCTATTTGTGTTAATTATCTATGTTTGCTGTTTACAAATACAGAAGGGAACATTTAAATTTAGATCTTGGTTACTTCTGCTGTCTCTTGATCTCTATGACTAGTCTAAATTAAGATTAGTACTGTTCGGACTACCTCGTTCAAGAAGCTCCTTTTAAGCAGTCTATTGGCTTGGTCACTGAGAACGCACTTCTACTCCTAGGCGAGGCAATTTGGGGCCACTGTCCCGGGTTCAAGTCTCACTGGATCCAAATTTTTCTTTCTTATTTTTCTATCAATATTCTTACCACTGTGTTCGTAATTATTCTCTAAGGGACCCATTGAAATTGTCTAGATGTAATGTGTCAGATCTATTTCATTGTGACATAGAAAGATATTTTATAACCTAAGAAAGATAGTTTTACACCAGTGTAAAGAAAGGTGATTATTACACCAAAAGAAAGGTAGCTTTTAAGCCTATTGAAAGATAATTGAATACAGATAGGAAGATACGTTTTATACCCATGGAAAGAAAGTTTTAACATACAGAGAAGGAATCAGATAGTTGCTACACTCATAAATAGATAGTTTTTACAGCAACAGACAGACAGTTTTTACGTCCATGAAAAGTTTGTTTTACAGTCATGGAAAGATAGTTTTTACATAATTTAATGTGTCACGACAATGTCATAATGACCTATCTTGGCAACACTAGAAACGCAACAAGGCTTTTGGTTGTTTTTCTGGATAGATAATGATCGATGTTGTAAAATGCTTGATATATTATTGAAATTCATTTCATCACCTTAATTGTGGTATGTAGCGCTTCATTCCTCAAGTTTTGCAAAATAGATCTACAGCATGAATAAAAACGTTAGTCAAAATGCGAGAGTACAAAATCATAAAAAAGGGCAATGCAGATTATCCGGAGGGGTATGATTTCTACCATAGACTAGACTTCGCAATAAAAATTACAATTACGAATGATAAAATCACCATTTGGTGTATAAATACTAAAGTTGTGATATTGATATACATGTCAATGATATTATGATGAAGATATCTGGCAATGCAATCCAAAGACGCTTGCCAAAACCACGCTCCATCCGGTGTAGTGCCGATCTTTGCCAGGCTTATGCATTTGTCTCGTTATTCGCCTTCCTACATCTCTGTCGTGTGCGAGGAATTTTTAAAGCCTTCAGGTCTTGAGTTGACTTTGATTGTCCAGGTATTGATGGGGTTGAAATGACACTATTCAAAGAGCACTGCTAAATCTCTATAAGGCCATTATGTGAAGACTCGCATAGGCTCAAATTAATCAAATGCTCGACTTGAAAAAGGCTGGTCTAACATTCTGTCAAATCAGAAATCGTTTTGAATGCAGTCATAGCATAATCTGTCGTTTCCTTTAGAGGGTAGAGGCAAATGGTACCACTGGAGAACTTGATGGCTGTGGAGGTAGACGAAAAATCGCAGGCATAATCGCCACACCTGTCACTGATTGAACACCAAAATGATGTTCTGGGTTGCAGGCGAGAAGATTACAGACAGTGGGTGATTTGTGCAACTTGCTGGTCCATTCATTTAGCAAGCGTGCATGTGCGGCATGCTCTTCGTGCAAATGGCGGACATACCCGCTACTGATATTGTTCAAAGTACAGAGCTTGTCACTTATCAAGAAGAAATCCTTGTTGTATTCTGAATTTTAAACAGAACTCACCAAAATTCAATTAAAATAATGAAAACTGACAAAATTGTTGCATATCGTACGCCTCTTTATTTGGAAGTAATTATTCTTTATGAGGGTTGGGATTTTTGTTATTTCCACTTTATTACATTTGAGTTAGTGCCCTTTGAAAAGTGTTGCGTTTTCAGTGTTGCCTAGTAAAGTTTTCAACTGTGATGTTTATAATGCTGACAAATAAGAAACCCTCTCAAGTCCCTAATCCCTGGAAATGGTGGGAAAAAAAGCAGAAATGCATCTAGACTCTTTCTTCAAAAGCTGAAATTCAAGTCTTGTAGCCGGCAATTAAAAAGAAAGGGGAACAACACAAAAAGATCATAATATTATAATATTAGGCCTGCAACCTTAGAGGCATTCAAGACATGTGCATCACATGTGCATCATTCGACCAACGTCTCTCTTTTATTAGATTTATTTGGAAAATAGAAGCATAGCTATTGTCAAGACGTGCTAGGGAGAGGAGGGAATCTCTACGTCAAATTACCGCAGCACCGCGATTGTCCTGCAAGTCCCGCCTGGTTCTGTAACCACGGTAACGTGATTGGATCTTTGTAGCGGCTGCTGTTGCCCTATCAAAGTCATCATCGAGGTCGTCGTCGTTATTGTCAATGAGACCTACCCCTCGTTGGTTCATGCCCTCAACCTCGTCGTCCACTTTGTAGTTGGCTGACTGAACCGTCCTCTCCTTGCGGACTTTGTAGCCCTTGAACCCAGCTTGGATCTTGGTGGCAGCCTCATTTTCCCTCTCGAAGCGTTCATCGTTGACGTCTTCAATTCCCTGCTCCGCATCTCTTTGGGCTCTCTCGGCCTTCAACCTCTTCCTCGTCCTGTAACCCCTGTAGTTTGCCTGGATTTTGACCGCCGCTCTGTCTAGCTCGTCAAAGTCGTCCGTTTTGGAATTTTCTAGCGATTCCGGAGTCCACCCTTTCTCGTTTTTCGGGGTCTGCTTCCGGCTGGGTGTGCGAGCTGGCGGTGGACTGTGCCGTTGGAACAGGGAGTCCTCTTTGCCGGCTGAAGAGTTCTCCCTGTCCTGTGGGGTTCTGGGAGGGGTGGATCTCTGTGGAGTCTTGTCTCCTTTTCTGTTTCTTTGTCCGCGTGGGTACTGTTGGCGCACTTTGTAACCCCTGTAGCCAGCCTGGATCTTGGTTGCTGCCTGGAGAATGAGGAGAGGAGTGGGTCACTGAGTGAATAGGGACAAACAATGGGTCACTCAGTCAACAGAGTCAAATTACTGGTCTCTGTGTGCGTAGGGTCAAATAATGGGTCACTGTGAATTGAGTCAAAAGATGGATCACTTTGTGAATTGAGTCAAATAATGGATAACTGTGAATTGAGTCAAAAATGATTGATTGTGTGAATTGAGTCAAATAATGGGTCACTGTGAATTGAGTCAAAAGATGGTTCACACTGTGAATTGAGTCAAATAATGGATCACTGTGAATGGAGTCAAAAGATGATTCATTGTGTGAATTGAGTCAAATAATGGGTCACTGTGTGAATTGAGTCAAAAGATGATTCGTTGTGTGAATTGAGTCAAATAATGAGTCACTGTGTGAATTGAGTCAAATGATGGGTCTCTGTGTGAATTGAGTCAAATAATGGGTCACTGTGTGAATTGAGTCAAATGATGGGTCTCTGTGTAAAATTGAATCAAATAATGGGTCAATGTGTGAATTGAGTCAAACAATGGGTCACTGTGTGAATTGAGTCAAATAATGGGTCACTGTGTGAATTGAGTCAATTGATGGGTCACTGTGTGAATAGAGTCAAATGATGGATCACTGTGTGAATTGAGTCAAATAATGGGTCACTGAGTGAATTGAGTCAAATAATGGGTCACTGTGTGAATAGGGTCAAACAATGGGTCACTGTGTGAATTGAGTCAAATAATGGATCACAGTGTGGATAGGGTCAAACAATGGGTCACTGTGTAGATAGGGTCAAACAATGGGTCACTGTGTGGATAGGGTCAAACAATGGGTCACTGTGTGGATAGGGCCAAACAATGGGTCATTGTTTGGATAGTCAAGGAAAGTAATAAGTATCGTCATCACGATCGCCACCATCACTACCACCACCACAACCCCCACCACTATAGTCCCAACCATCCACATCCCCACCACCACTACCACTACCATCATCATCATCACCACCACCACCACCCAGTGGCGGCTCCAGCCTTTGAAAACTGGGTGGGCAAAGCCACTGGCTAGCTACTTTACAAAACACTAGAGAAAATTAATTAAATGCGTTGAAGTTGAGTAATAAATGTAAATGGTGTTTCTATGGCGCGTTACCCATTTCTAGATGGGCTCAAAGCGCTTTACATTCCACAAAAAAACAATAACAAAGGACACTGTAATGTTCATCATAATAAGTTAATAGCTTTTATAAACGATTTAAAAGACAATATTATAATGAAAACACCATTTAA
>JBCHJU010459856.1:5330-18839 GCA_039654505.1 Plocamopherus imperialis
CCCCCCCCCCCCCCCCCCCCCCCCCCCCCCCCCCCCCCCCCCCCCCCCCCCCCCCCCCCCCCACAATGACTCATTTTACATTTTTGGGTTTTTGTTTTTGTTGGGTTTTTTTTGTTGGTTCTGTTTTTATTTGGTATATATATATGTCTTCCTTGTATATTCGTTTGCTATTATTTTCTTTATAAACATATAAATTTATGCAAATTATATACATCTGTAAAAATATTGGTCGAGAGTCTGAAATGGTTGATTAAGGCAAATTATTTGATCGGTTTTCTTATTTATATTGTTTTTAAATTCTTGTACCTGTCCTTTTTGCAGCAAGGTCTAGAGTCTGGTCCATTGTTCCCATTGACTGGTGAGGGTGATGGGTCAGGGCATTCCTCTCCAGCACCAGCTTCAGCGTCCACGTCTAAAGAAAAACCCAAACCCAGGCCATCGTCACCTACCGCTGGCACTTCACAAGACAAGGATAGTGGCAGGTATTGGAAACAGCCTAACGGCAAGATTTTGCTGTTTTAGTTTTATTGCCACGCTTAAGTTTGTGAGTACATGGAAAAGACAAATGTTTATTCCAAAGTTTCAGTTCATTTCAGAATGCATGTATAATTTTTTTTTACATATTCTGAAGGAATGCCCTGCAAGAATCCTTAACTCTTATGGACATTAAAATGTATCTTAATATATATATTCTTACATATGTGGAGACCCCTAGTGCTGGAAAGTAATGTTTTTACTGTTTAGTGTTGTCCTGCTTATTTTCATTCATCTTTTTCAAGTTGAAAAAAAAAACAACCCAACTTATTATCCTTTGCTTTATTAGCGACAGTGAAGAAGACGATAATGCTGATCAAGAGGAAGAGCCAGAAATGACAGAAGACGACCATATGGGGCTGGAGTACATCAAGGGAGGCTACTCGCCTAAAATGTTTCAGTCGTCTGATCTGCCATTTGATTCTGTTGTCTTTGATGAAAATGATGACAACAAGAAGTTGGCATTGGCCAGACGCCAAGTTTTGACTACAGGCAGAGTCAAAGTAAATTACCGACATTAGTTTTTCATTCTATGCAATTTACTTTTTTTGTTTCATTCTATCTGTCATGCTCAAGTCAACCCCCTTTTTAGACTTAATTCAATACAACAAAAACATTTCAGAAATATCTCAAGAAATGTCATTTGATTAAAGCCCCATTTTGATTTTTGCATTTTGTACACATATTTCGTCTGGGTTTACATATCTTCTTTGTATATTATCTGATATCTAGTATCAATCTATTGTTGTTAAATAGTGTTTGCATGCTTAAATCAATTAACTATGTACGAAAGCAAATTGCCTCTTCATTCTCTACTTATATTTATACACATGTATCAAGACCACATGTCTACTAAAGGACATGTGTAGACATTCTTTTCCTTTATCACTTTTAGAATTCAATGCAGGTTTCACGCACATATTTCTCTCCGCTGTTAAATGTAAATGGGATGAGGCAAAAAGAAAAAGAGCTTTATTCACTCTATTAAATTAAAATTCATGCTAAAATGCATTCCGTGCTTCTTGACATCGTCAATGTTTCCAGACTGATGGGGAGACAGAGTTTGAGAAAAAGGCCAGGGAAGGCATGGACATGGATGAAGCCCAGTTCAGCGTGGAGGTCAACCTGGAGCAGCAAGCATTCTTGTGGTCGGACAAGTACAGGCCCAGAAAGCCCCGCTTCTTCAACAGGGTTCACACTGTATGTACACTCATTTGGATACAATTAAAACTATCAACTACATTCTTTTGATTGTTTCTTTTTTTTAATACATTTTTATCGTTTATTTTTATTGTGAAACAATATTCTTCTATTTTACCACAGTTTCTCTACAAGTTACTTTCATGCTATTACAATTTTATTATTGCCACATGGGGCGTAGATTTCACAATTGCTCTTTACTGGGGATAACTTTGTTCTTTTAGTTTTAACAAGATTGTTTTGTTTTGTATCAGGATCAGAAGTGGGCATTTTTTTTTTTTTTTTGTATTTTGTTAGTTCAGCCTTATTTATGGAGGTTAAATGATTGTTTTTGGGTAGTTTTTTTTTGTATTTTTCGTCGGAGGTTTTTTGTTTCTTTGTTTTTTTTGCTGCCATGTCTATTTCAACTGGATTGTAAAATATATATCATAAACAAAGTTTAATGTGATTTGGTTCTTTTAGGATTGGGCTTAGTTTTGAATCATAATAACATACAAAGCTGCGATTATACATAAACATCTATGTTTTATATTATTTTATAAGAATTTAAAACAAGGAGAGTTTGTAGATATTTTTTACTATAGGCTACTGATTTTCCAATTCCAGGGTTTTGAGTGGAATAAGTACAATCAGACTCATTACGACATCGACAATCCCCCACCCAAAATTGTGCAAGGATACAAATTCAATGTAAGCATGGCTATCATCAGAAATATCATAGAACAGTTTCATTGTGATTTTGAATATGTTTTATCAAAATCCTTTAACAAAATAGCACATTATCATAAGGCAATGTACACTGTTATTTAAGTAAATTTTAGTACATTATGTACTTTATATCCATACCATTTTCCCTGGGTTTTTTGTTTGTTTTGTTTAGTATTTTAAAATACATCATTCTGAAAAGTAATTTGAGAAAACTTATTTATAAGTTTTACTTCCTGAAAGATTATCCATTTACTTTTGATTCTTTTGCCTTGGCAGATCTTTTACCCAGACTTAATCGATAAAGCAAACACTCCAGAATATTTTGTGGTAATTATACTTTTATTAGTAAATTTGCATATTACATATTTTATATATATTAGAATTATTTTGGTTTGTGTAGTCTCCTGGTAGTTTTTCTTTTGTTGTTGTTGTTGTTGTTGTTAATGTTTGGGTTTTTTGTTTTTTTTCTCTTGATTACATTTGAGTTTTTTTCTACTTTGTTGTATTTGGGTTTGGTTTGTTTGTCTGTGTGTATTTCTTTGTTTTTGAAAGCTCATTGGATTGCTGTGCACTTGTTCAACACTGTTACACATACTACCTTATATTTTCAACCTGTAATCTCAAAAATAGTATTGCTGTGTTATTATTTCCTCACTAAGATGCTAAAGTACATGTATTTCATGTCTTCATCATTTATTATGTAATTTTCGGGATTTTCATATGGCCCCACATGTTGAGATTTTTTGAACTATATAAAATACATTTCACTCTTTTGTATCATTCATTGAGGCAATGTTAATAAAGGCCATGGCATTCATCTGGAGCCGCAGACAATGTCATGAAATCAGAGTGTTCTAAAATTGAAATCTGTCTTTTTGATTAAAAATAGCACTAGGACGCTTTTTCATCAGCCTTCTTCTCCCTGGAATGGATATAGGCCACCAAGAAGGGCCCTTTATCTTCTTCTGTCCACACGAATTGCTTCCACCCCTCCCCCAACAAGTTCAATCTCTTGTAAATCAGGGCTCACAGCACATAGTTGTTTCATGCTTTTGTTTGTCTGGATTAGTAGTTTTAGGTGATGTTGAAATTTCTCCTTTTTTTTTCTCTTTTTTTTTACTGTGGTAAGGAGTGTTTGAAAAATGTTTTACAAGCAAAGTATAAAATTGTTTTTATTTGACCTCAGTGAAAGTTTTGGAAAGAAAATTCCACTTTAATAATTCATTATTCCACCTTTTGTATTTGTATTACATTTTTTTTTAAAGTCTTTACTAAAAGTTTGTCTAAATCTGTGTCAGGCATTATTTCTTGTTTAATTTATGCAGAAAATCATAAAATGTATACATTCTTTTTAAATTTCAGACCCCCCTTGAAGGCAGCAAAGATTTCGCACTCCTCAGATTTCATGCTGGTCCGCCATATGAGGTAAATTTTCCTTCTTTTCAGGGTTGCAAGATTTCTGGTCATAACCAGAAATCCATTTTGTTTTAATTGCTCTGGTTTGTCCAGCCAATATCGGCTGACAAAGTTTTCATGGCCTGAAAATTTTAACTCGACACCAGCATGGAACTCTTTAGTACTCTTGGTGAAATAAACCGCACTACTCGTTCCCTTCCATGCTAATATATGTATGTTATTATCTTATCATTTTCTAATTAAATGCCCCTCTTTGAATTGCATCCCGAAAAAATTTCAGGCTTTTTTGTCAGAGCCTACTGTCAACGCCGCGGCCGCATAATTTGCCGAAAATCTAGGCCTCTGCAACGCGGCCGCGTTTTTTGGATGTCCGTGCATAATTTTGCATAAATTGGATTTTTTGCTGACAATTTTTTTAAACTGAATACTGATTTCCCCTGAATGATGTAGCCACTTAAGTAAACGCGAGCGACGAGGACGCCTATTTGGATCCTATTGGTCCAAAACATTAAACAGCTAGAATTAAATACGTGAAGGTACGACATGTCATGTAGGCCTACCGCATCTGTCCAGTCTGGATGATCTAGCACACACTCGCCCATAGGTTTTTGTGGCCGATGATGGCGAACTGTGAAACTCTTTTCAATCGCATTTTTCTCAGTTGCAGGAACATTTCCATTTCAACTTTCATGCGATACATGATTTTAACGAGTATGGAGAGCCCTTAAAGTTAATACATGTAAAGTGGTTGACTAGAACGTCGAAATCAAATCCGTAGAACTTGATGTAGCTTAATATGAGATTGAAATTATGGTACCGGTATTTAATCAATCGGCTGTATTTTGAAAATTACCGTTTTGTTTTGTTGAACTTTCCTTGTTTGCAGATCGATCGTCATTGCAAACGGAAATGCAACAATGATCCTCACTTAGATCGTTACCTATCAATGAGTATCAAAGCCGGGGTTGAATGCGCACAAAACGCTTATTGTGGCCCCAAACGGCGTATGTGTTTACACTACAGTGTAATAAAGCAATACACAATTTGTAAAAGAAGGGAAGAACCCAGTATACATGGATATATATTATAACTAATCTATATATTATAATATATATATATATATATTATAATATATAGATTAGTTTTGAAATAAATTACGGAATTTAGAGGGAGACATATTGGAGGGAGGGGGGAGAGAGAGAGAGAGCTTATTTTACTTTTTTACTATCCATTTGAAATACCATCCCCATCACCGCAACCCTGAATTCTTCCTTTGAAGCTTTAAAAAATCATCTCTTTTCCAAGGACACAACATCAGATTGGTAAAAGCGCTAAGATTTGGGTTTGTTTTGGGTTTTTTAGCCTACATTAAAATGGCCCAATCAACTACTTAAGAATCATGCACATTGTCTTTCAGTTTCAGTAGTAAAGTAGAAAACATGAACAAAGACTGGAATTTTCTTTATTTGATTGGAATAGAGACTGAGAAAACCAAATGCTCCTTTCCAAAGGCTGCGACACCATACATGTACAAGTATACAATTGAGTGGCATAATTGATTATAAATTATAATGTAGTCATGCAAGTTTTCTGTAGTGTAGTACATGTAATTAAAACACTGTCTTCTTCTGTGAAGTGAATGCACTTGAGATAAACCTTTTTTTTCTTTCCCAAGACTGCAACATGAAACCTCCTAAGACCAATACTTTAGAATTGATTGATGTGATTGGTTATGTAATCATGCAAATCACACATCTGAAGTAGGCCTAGTAATACTTGTAATCATTTTTCCGGACATTGTGTTCATCCATGTTATTATTGTCATAGTATCCATGATTTTTGTGAGTAAGAGAGTTTATATTACGCCCATGACCAGGTTATGGCAATTTCTGTAATGGAAATGTAAGCCTTTTTGCTGGGGGGGTTTCACACATGACTTTTGTGAATGACATTCTGATTCTTATGATACATGATCATGGGCATAATATAAGCTCTCATGCCATAATGTTTGATTTCAAGTTTTTATTGGGTAATTTTGAAAACCCTCTGAAAATCTTTTATAATTATATAGCACTTTGCATTCTATTAGATGAATACAGTATGGCGTAATTTTCATGCGAAAATGGCATTTGCGTAATTTGGGCCTTTTGATTTGCATAAAACCGCGGGGACAGTCAAATGGTAAGACCAGTCATTTTTTTTGTTTTGTTTTGTTTTTTTTTGTACAGGTCCACTTCTTATTGATCGACCAAAGGACTTTTTTTGCCAACCACATTCGGTCGCAGGTGGTAAAAAACTTGTCTCGGCCCACATCGCAAGAGCCCATCTCGTCTGTGGGGCAGAAGCAGTTCATCTCACAGGATCAGTTTAGTGAGAAATTCATCATCGGGGACAAGATTTACATCAAGGCCTATGTGGAGAACTCATCAGTGATAAAAGAACGGATGGATTTGTTAGATCCCCGAAAGATGGGTCTTGTGTGAGTGGAAAGAGAGAAAGACTGTATTTATTACTGCTCTCATCTCCATGCCTGAATTTCTCTTCTTCAATGTGTCGCTCATACCTCAACCACTAACTAGTGATGATCTAGCCATGGAAAGCATCCTCACTTATCCCAGCCCATGGAATGCAACTCTTGTCTACATTCAAAGAGATACGTTCGCAAAAATCATATCTTCCACGTAACTCAACATCCGTCAAATACCAAAGTAATCCAATAAAGCAAAAATGAAAAAGTTTATGGTCATCATAGTATTTTGATTTCCGAGACTTAGAAAACTGCAAAGGAAATCTCTTAGCTGCCTCTCAAAACACTTCAGAGAATATGTCCATCCATAACTAGAAATACTCATTCAAGTAGCATGTCTGATAAACTTAAGAGGAGAGGGATGGAGGTGCAGGAAGTAAGTGGTTATCCTTTTCATAAACTGTGCGAATGGAATGTGATAGAGGGAGGTATTTAATAACTATATCAACAGGCAAAGTATCATAACTTTGTAATATTTTATTTGGATTTCCTACTTTTTTGTGCTCTTATGAAAAATTAAAATGATTTTTGTTTTGTTTACATTTGTGTCCTGGAGTTGCTTTTTATTCATTTAAATAGTTTAGATAGACTTTTTTGTTTTGTTTAGTTTTGGGTTTTTTGTTACACTCTGAAGAGCTTTTTTTATATTTCCCAAATGTTGATTTGATATTTTTGTTTTGCTTGTGGCGTTGTGGTTTAGTGGTACTGTAGGCTCCTGATCTGAATACCAAGAGGTCAGAGGCTCGAATCCCAGTGACGGGCCCGATGTTGAGTTCCTGGAAAAAGCTCTTTTCACACATTTTCTCACCCCACTAAGGTGTAAAAGGAACATCCGACTATAGGCAGTGAAAGATCTTGTCAGTGTGCTTGAATGATGCACCTGTAGACTGACTGCTCGTCTGTATGATCCGCAGAGAGTTGAGATGGTTACTGGATAGAAAACGCCTGTCGGGGAACCGTTGCAAATTGCATAGATCATGATTTATTGGATATGCGCCATATAACTGCTCTAATTAAATTTAATTTGTATTTGTTTTCTTTTTCCCTTAGAGTGGGCATGAAATTTCATTGAATATTGATTGAAGTTGTTGCCTAGAGTGGATTTAACACAAATCTGAACAATATCGACATTTATTAAATTTTGAACCTAATGTAAAAATGTTGAAAAAGCCATATTATCATACAATACACATTGACTCAATCATTTCTTTTGACCTGTATGTAGCCAGAGTATGCTTGTAGCTGTAACTTGTTCTTTTACAGTCTGCCTAGTACATAATTACCGATTTGTTTCTGTCCATTCTTGATTTAACCGAGGAAGGCTGTCATTTATAATCTTTTGTGTTTTGTCATATATTGTGCTTTTGTTGTTATGGTTTTGTTTGTTTTTTTTTTTTTTTTTTTGTTTTTTTTAATTTATTTAATATAGGCCCCAAATAAGCCAATGTATTTTTAAGAATATATATATAATGAAAGAGAGCTCACAATTAATGTTGAACATTGGATGAAAATAAGGAAAATAAAATAAAATAATTTTTTTCATTGAGTCACCACCCATAGTTTTGATTTTTGCCGTTGAAAATTATTTGTGAATGTTTAGTCTGTCCTGTTTCGTACATTTGGATGCAGTAGATGGTTGCATTCTAAAATATCTTTATAACCCAACTCTTTTAAATATTTGATACATTCCTAAATGGAAGGGAAAGCGCAGACAGCAAACAAAACAAAAACAACAGCAATGCATAAAAAGATCTAGATCTAATCAGAAAAATTGATCAATAAAGTGAAATGATGTTGGTAATAGAATTGTAGCTCAATGGTCAATGTGAACATGGATTAAGCATTAGTTGCAAGCTCAAACCCTGTCAGGAGCTTTTTTTTTTTTTCTCTGTAGTTTTTATCTTTTATAGAAAATGTCATGTTTCCTCACTTGACTCAGGCCTATAAAGAGGAGTGCCTGATAGGGACAATGAAAAATAACACAAAGTTTAATAAAAGTCGTCACAAACAAAACAGTAACTTTCTTACTATATCTAGATTTTTTTGTAACTATATGTATTTCTTCTTTTTCTTTTCTAGCTTTTTTTGTATTGCAATTTCTTTTGTTTTATTGTTTGTTGTTCATGTGAAGAAGGGTTGAAATGGTTCAAGTTGAAAACTTACTGTTTTGTTTTTGTCTTTTAAAGTAGAGACTTTTATTCAACTTTGTATTATTCTCATTCATATTGAGCTCTCAATTATGGCTTTCTGTTGTTGCTGGTTGTGGTAATTAGCCTGGTGTCATACTTTGATGATTTGCCGTTTGCTTTGTGTGTAATTAACCACTAATCACAACAGAGCTGCCAGACTGGGCTTCATCTTGATTGTCTTGATAGAATTAGTGCTAATACTGAAACATGGATGATTGGTTGCCCGTTAGATCTTTGATTGATTACCAAATTTCCCTTTTCTGTTGCAAGACATTAAATGTTAAAAATTCGTTTCCCTTGTCATTAAACAATTACGACTTTTTGGAAACTTAAATATCCTTATACTTTAAAAATGTGTTTCTCTTTTTTTTTTTTTTTCTTTTTTTTTTTTTTTTTTTTTTTCTTTTTTTTTTTTTTTTTTCCTTCAAAATATATTTAGGTGACCCACTCAACTGTACTTGACTATTATTTGGATGTAAATTATGTAAATGAAAATTTGAATATTATTTGTATGATTTCTCCTGTTCTGCTTCAAAAAAGTGTACATACATGGATATGCCATGAAAATGTATATGTATATTATTATGTCATTCAGTCAGAAATGCGTATGGAGGTGTGAGGTTATTTGTGTTTAAATTTTGTATTTTTGTTTTCACTGCCCAAATTTTTACTCTACTGCGATGCTTGGAGCAGTCTCAATGTAAGACACTGCTTGAGTATAGTATAAATAGAACTATATAAAATGAAATGAAATTATAATGCAGGCTTGTGTACTATTAATATGTTTGATTATTAAACATGAATACTAATGTAAGTAAGTTATTTTCCATTTTGTTTCATTACATAAAATCACCTTAAATTAAAAACACAAAATAAAAGAAAGATTTTGGATCAGAAATTAGACCAGTTAGAAAAGCTGGTACATGATTGGCTGTTGTGGAAAGGCTTGTACATGATTGGCTGTTGTGGAAAGGCTGGTACATGATTGGCTGTTGTGGAAAGGCTGGTACATGATTGGCTGTTGTGGGAAAGGCTGGAACATGATTGGCTGTTGTGGAAAGGCTGGTATATGATTGGCTGTTGTGGAAAGGCTGGTACATGATTGGCTGTTGTGGAAAGGCTGGTATATTTTTGGCTGTTGTGGAAAGGCTGGTATATTATTGGCTGTTGTGGAAAGGCTGGTATATTATTGGCTGTTGTGGAAAGGCTGGTACATGATTGGCTGTTGTGGAAAGCAGGGTGTCCACCAGACCCGGGAATTCAATTATCAGCCTTCCTGACCCGGGAAGTACCCGGGAATTCATTTTGCCCCAGGAAGTGCACGGGAATTTATTAATTTTCTTGAAAAACTAAAATTTTGTCAACCCAATCAAATCGGGTGTAGTGGTACATGTGAACTTAAACCAAATGAAAAGATCAACAATATATCTTCTGCTACGTCCCTTGAAACATGAACGCAGGTGGCTTTTTAGCACGCGTTCTGGCATGCGGGCCTCTATCAACTGCGTAACAGAAACAATGCGTTATTTTATGCTTCGTGCACGCTCAGTCGCTAACGTTTGCAGCTATCAACTAGCGTTAAAAATAATAATAGAGGCCTTTTATAGTGTAGCATCACCGGTGCTGTGTTTTTGATAGTTGGGTAGATATTTTGATACTTTTACAGTCACACTCACATCTTAAGTTTCATACCAACATCCAAGCTTCAAAACAAGTTCGTTTTGCTATGGCTTTTTATGGTTTGTTTTTGTGGTGATGCGTATAAACATGCATTTGGTTATGAAAAATTTGCCAAGCCCACCTTTTAGGTCAATGAAAATGTTCAGGCATTTTTGTCAGGCTGTGGTGACATCTCTATTCTCTGAACTGTAAACATTGCAAATACTGTAAATATAAGGCAGGCCTAATACAATTTTGTGTACTGTTGTTTTTTATAACTCAATGTCTTTCTGTAATAACCTATATCATTTAACGTGAGTCCGCGAGAGTGCCCCTTGAAACAACAATTTGACCCCTTGAAAATATTTTCTCTTGTTTGGCGGACACCCTGGATGTCGCTGTGCTCGTGGCCACCCACCTGAGGGTGTCGTGTTGAGGGTGACCTGACAAAATGGGTTAGCCCTCTACGTCTAGCGCCAGTAAAGCGAGTGCTCGCTCATGGTACCCTGGACAGTTAAGTCAGTCCAATGTTTGCATGGGTCGGAGCAGGGGGAAGGCTGTCTGTATAATCCAGGCCAAGGCGTTGCCACCGGATACAAGAGGGACACCCTAGGGTTGGACAGTTCAGTCAGTCCAGCCCGAAGGTAGACCACTGTTCCGGTCGACATCTACAGGCATTGCCACCGGACACGAGAGGGACACCTTAGGGTTGGACAGTTCAGTCAGTCCAGTCCGACGGTGGACCCCTGTTCCGGAAGACATCTGTAGGTATTGCCACCGGACATGAGAGGGACACCTCTGGGTTGGACAGTTACTAGTTGAACCTGCTGAAAAATACATATGCCCGCTTCATGGTGGAATTTTACAAAATCCAGTCCAAACTCTATGTGGTCATAGATTGTGCAGGGATTGCATGTAGCGCTTCCTTGGGGATGAAATATCGAAGGAATGTCCTGTGTATAATGAGGATATTCAGTAAGTTTCTAGGACCACCGTAAGCTTTCCTAGAATTTTTAAACCATGAAGTGACAGTTGATACTTGATTTCCTTGAAGGAAATGAGCAAAGATGTTACAAGTATTGATAGGGTGAGCCAAAAAAACCCAAAAAAAAACAAGTGCTGTGTTTTGAGGCGATAAAGGGATACAACTATTTTACTGCATTTCGTAAAACTTTACTCAAACATTAGATAGAGCAGACTCAGAAATGTATGTACTAAATTTCATGTAAAATGATATAATACTTTTTGCACGTTAAGATTCCCAATGCGTATTAAAATGTGAAAAAAACGTCCCTTGCTTAATGGATTTTTTTTGTTTGGATGCCCAGTCAACAATGGGTCAACCGGTGGCTACGGCCCCTTGAAACAGAAATTTGACCCCTTGAAAATATTTTTTCTTGTTTGGTGGACACCCTGGGAAAGGCTGGTACATGATTGGCTGTTGTGGAAAGGCTGGTACATGATTGGCTGTTGTGGTCACATATAATCAAAAGTTTAAATAAATAATATCATATGCATACCACACTCTCTTTGGTCTTACAACATGGCACATACACACCCTTGCCGTCGCTACTGAGGACATAGGAGAAAAATATATACAATGTTTATAGTCCAACACGTATTCTGGAACAGAGATTAGGTCTAGGGATCTGTGAAATGATTAATGCATGTATGTTAAACTAAGAAAAGATCGCTCTTGATTGGGACATTGGATCTGGGGCGAGGGATCCGTGAGGATGAGGAATGCTTGTTAGACTATAAAAATAAAATTAAGGCATGGAAATGTGTGAGAGTGTGTGTGTGTGTATGGTACAAAATCCCAAGAGTCAGCCCGTCTTTGTGCCCCAAAGATTCTGTTGTAGAGTTACTGCCTGTAGTTTCCAAATTAACTTGAGACCCATCTTAGTGACTGGAATTTTGTACCAAATGTGATGTTTGATCAAGAAATATTTCATTGTTACTACTGTACATCTTTGATCAGAATTTTTAGTCCTCTCAAAAAGTTCGGCAAAGTAAAAATTAAAAAGTTTAAATAGTATCATTCATTTGATGTAGACCAAATGTTCCAGTAATCTTTTACTTTTACCTAGACCTCTGTGCATTCCAAACATCAACAAAGAGGGATACAGGAAGCATGGAAATAGGGATCTCCGGTGCCTGTATATTCTGCTAGTCTTTTCCACATCTAGATGCTCTGCATGATTTATCAGAGACCTGCACGAGCTTGCTAGTGTTTTAATTTGCCCAGCCAATATGTATTTAATGGTGTGTGTAATGATCAGTATTTCTGCAGGCTACACAGGTTCAAATCCAGGCGTTTTCCCACCTTTTTCTTCTGCTTCAAAATCATTTATTTTTAGTTTTATGCTTTTTTTATTGTCATATAGATCTAGGTTCAGTTTTCATTTTCATGTGGGGTTTTTTTGTTTTTTTTTTTAACTTTTTTTCTTTTCTAAGATAGGTAATCTCTTTTTTTTTCTTTATTTTATTAATACCCATACCGCATCACTCTCGTCTGAATGGAATGGGACACTTTTGACTATTAATTAATTCCATGTGTGTTTGTTCTTGTGCATATGTTTCAGCAATTATTTTTTTTCTAGAGCTGATATTGCATACAAAAAGTTCCAGTTGCATAAATAAAGACTATTTGAATTTGAAGTCCTTTTCATTCTACTACCATATTCTACCATAAATCTGTGATAATGACATCAAATCAATAAAGGCCTTGATCCATGCATACCCTGATTCTTGACATCAATTTTTTCTTCACACTAAAGCTAATGTCGTCAACTTAGATGTAGGCAAACTCAGATTGTTTGCTGCTTTTCAAATATGTAGCCATAACTCAGGTTGGTCCCAGGAATAACTTGACCCCAATCCTACAGATTATCACGTGATCTCCCTTGTTACATATACTGGTTGGTATACCAAATTACACTCATGCTCACAGTTGGACATGTTTCGACACAAGCAGCACCAAGAAAGATATTTTCTAAAAATGATGAATACAATTCCAACAGCTGCAATGAGTATTTCGGAGACTTAAGTTTAACTTGAATACACTGTATGTATAGCTAGTGTACTAATATTCTGGTGAATATTCTTTTTTTTCAACGCAGCATTGAAGATTTCAGTTTCCTTATTTTTGCTTAATAATATAAAATATAAAAACTCTCATCTTTTTATTTATTTTATTTTATTTTTTTTATGAATATAAATACATGCATAGCCTATATCAGAATTAAATCTATGTCTCTTCAGACTTGCCAAATC
>JBCHJU010459857.1:0-12800 GCA_039654505.1 Plocamopherus imperialis
GAGAGAGAGAGAGAGAGAGAGAGAGAGAGAGAGAGAGATAGAGAGAGAGAGAGAGAGAGAGAGAGAGAGAGAGAGAGTACCTGTGTGTGATTCAATAATGATGAACCCATTGGTTATGGGCTCCGTTAAATCTTTACGAGGTGTATCTGCTGTAGAATAGAAGTACAACAGTTTTAAAGTAATCTTGATAGACAGCTAATCTGTACATCGTGGATATAAATCCTTGGATAAGATACTTTCCTTCCATTATCCCACTCGACTCAGGTGAGAATAAGTACCGGTTCTAGAACTGGGGGCACCAGAGCGCCCCATTGTGGCGACCAGCAATGGTAAGATGTTTGATTATGTTTATTGTATTTATTTGTATGTACTTTCCCTATAATGCATTATATTTGCTTGTATTTAATTTATGTAATTGCCAGTGTATGACACATTTCCACAATACATGTATCAATAAAGGTATTTTACCCTTTTTTAACCTTTTAATAAAGATAGAAGAAAACCAACAGAACTAGGACCCAGAGAGAGGAAGACGTACAGGCTGAAATATTTAGAGACAGACAAATAGTAATCAGATAGACAAGCTGTCAGAAACAGAGGGAAAGAGTAGAAGGAGAGAGAGAGAGAGAGAGAGAGAGAGAGAGAGAGAGAGAGAGAGAGAGAGAGAGAGAGAGAGAAAGAGAGAGAGAGAGAGAGAGAGAGAGAGAGACAGAGAGACAGAGAGAGAAAGACAGACAGACAGACAGACATACATACATACAGACAGACAGACAGACAGACAGACAGACAGACAGAGAGACAGACAGACAGACATACATACAGACAGACAGACAGACGGTGAGGAGAGAGAGAGGGAGAGAGAGAGAGAGAGAGAGAGAGAGGGAGAGAGAGAGAGAGAGACAGAGAGAGACAGAGACAGAGAGAGAGAGAGAGACAGACAGAAACAGAGAGAGAGAGAGAGAGAGAGAGAGTGACAGACACCAAACAGGCAGGCAGACTTACAAAGAAAGAGAGAAACCAACACAAAGAGCCAAAAAGAATAAACAGTGAGGAAAGAATGGGTGGAACAGGGAAGACAGATTATAGGAGAAATAGACGTGCCGAGAGAGTACAAGGGGTCAAAGGTGATGATGAGATAATTTTTAGGCTTTCCATCCGTTTCCCTTGACTGATTTTGATTAATTAAATAAAGTGCAAACAACTCAGGAGAAATTGTTGTAATAGCAGACACCATTTTTTATACACATGACTGGCCATACAAGGCTGTGTATTTTTTTCCGACACCCTGCATTATCAGAACTTGAACTTTGACCTACCTTTTTGGGGGCAGGTGGGAGTTGTTTTCCAGCCCCGTCCTTCCCTTGACTTTCCTTCTCCTTGTTGCTTGAACTGGCCTGAATCCTCTTGACACCCTGAGAAGCAATTCTCTCGCTAGCCGCATCTCTGTCTGATGTCCTCGCTGAGGCTGGCCTGCCCCTGTCTTTTTGGACTTGCCGTGGTTTAGGACGCTTTTCGGGAGCCTGGTTGAAGCGAGCAATGCCCTCTCCCTTACGAAGAAATGGCCTGCGGCGAACAGGGTCGTCGTCAGCTTTCTTCCTCTGTTTCTCATTATTTTCTGATGATGCCTGAAGGGCAAGTGAATGGTGTAAAGAAAAGAAAAAAAACCCACCAAAAAACAACCCACAAATCCATCTCTTAAGTTAATTTAGCTAGTAGGGCTAAGGTATTTCTTTTCATTGTCATGAGGGAAATTGTATTAAGACAAAACATTTACGTACAACTTATCTACACACGCACATGTGTTCGTTCCCTTTCCCTAAAATGAGAAGTCAACTGGTACAAGAGAAATATAGAAATGACAAAAACGCACAACATGCTCAAACATGATAACTGTGTGGTGGGGGTGGAAAAAAACCAGGGGGGGGGGGGGGTGAGGGGGACGCGGAAGGGGAGAGATGATGAGAGTAACAGTCAACTGAACTGTTCCGAAGTTCCCCTATTCAACTGAGGGAAATGATCCTTGGGGTATTCAATCGTTGATTTTGTGGCAAGACAACCGACGCTTACGTCTAAAAGGCTGGCTAGTAATATCTAATGAGATACACTAACTATATTGTATCTGAATCACTCTATACTTTACAAATATACAATAATGCATTATTCAGTATTTTAACAGAGGGGAGATGAAATTTCTTGGCCTTAGAAATACTTCGTATCACTCTTAATATTCTTGATTTTCTTCCTGCCCACTGCCTCAACATACATTATCCTGTCAAAATATCAAACACTTCATTATACAAAAAATGCAATGAAAAGCCTCTCTCCATCTTTATCACCTTAAGTCCTTGGCTCTGGACATATCCTGAGAAGAAGCAAAGACATACCTGGTAATAAAGCCATGCAATTCTATTTTACCAAATTCGGCAGCAATTTTAGAGGACGGTCGATCACAACCATTGCCACGGTCCTCAATAAAGGTACCGTATCTCAATTTGACCCTACCCTAAAACTCAAAACACTGAGCGACCTTGAACATCTGAGATCAAACTACTGCACTGCCCCATCAATTGAAAACACATTATATATAGAGATGCACACCAACTACGACAGACATGCAAGTACATCTACATGACTTTCAACCAAAGGGCTAACTCCCACATGTCAATGGAACAATAACAACAACAACAAATAGTCCTGATATAACACTGAATGATAAACTACAACAAATCCAAATCTTGTCATCAGTATTGATCGAAATGTTCAGATTTTCATTTTTTCACACCAAAGTAAACTTTTCTCAAGTCAGTCATCTCATTTTTATCAAAAATAAAATTGGGGCAACAGAAATATGCAACATTTTTACACATTCAAAGAAGGACGCAATCAATACATATATATACTATGAGTAAGAAAAACTTTAATTTTCAGCTCCCCTTCTCTGAAATTCTCTTTCTAGACATATCAGACACAGTGATTCCATGGAAAAGTTCAAAATCTTTACTAAAGACTTTCGTTTTTAACCAATTTTCAGAACTTTTCATTAAAACGCTGTACATTTTTGACATACCGGTAGCATCAAAGGTCACCTTTTATACTTTTTCTTAACATTGTGATTTTGAATTCCTTTGTATGTGTCTATTATGTAAAGCGCCTTGAGCTTGTTTTTATTACAGGGTAAGGCGCTAAAGAAAAATGATTTATCATTATTGTCATAAAATATAGAAAAATTGATTTCAGAGAAAAGATGACATTCATTTCAGTGACACCCAAAATACTCTAAATACACACTAAAATATGACTATATTTAATTTTATTGCCTACTCACCGGTAAAAAATAAAAAGGAGAAGAGTCTGAATGACGAGCAATTTCTTCAATGAAGCAAGTATATTAAATACTGCCAATACTGCAAAACTCGATTACACATTCGCCCAAGAGCTTGATTTTAATGTAACTTCCTATGTTATTCTAATGCAACGTTCACCCGGCTTCCAGTTTATCAACTTTGAAATCCTTATGCAGCCCGGCCGATACAGAGGTAGCAGGTTGATTCGATTTTAAACTTCCATCTCACCCAGGTGGCCATTTCAGTGACAAAATGGCATTTTTCAGTGAACGGGACTTCACTTCTGTGAATTTTACTGACATTCAGTGACAGTTGGCAGCTCTGTATTACTAAAAAAAAAAAAAATAAAGACCTACCATCATTCCTTCTGACTGAAGCTGCTCCTCCAGCAATTGTTCAAAACTTTTCAGCCCTTGAGTTCCTTGAATGGGTCTTTCCAGGTCTATTGCCTCAGCCTTTAAGATACGATAAGATAAACTTTCTTCACTCTTCCAAGGAAATTTGGAATGGAATCATGCCATTTACAATAAACATCACACGAAAAAATACTTATTAATTGCTGTACTAAAATAAAATAAAATAATCATACTATAAAGGATCTAATGTCATAGGTATACAATTTTTTGTTGGACGTTCATAAAATCCAAAAACATGGATGTGATAATACTACCTACGCGATTTTACATGGGCATATTTTAAAATCCCAACATAACGTGATTAATTTACTAAAAGTCATTTAAAAATCTTTATTTGAGCTCTATTAAACAGGACGAAACAAAACGTTGCGACTGAGTGGACATTTTTAATCAACCAAACACACATCATTCCTTCCGCTTGGCTATCAAACAACTTGCGAGGCAGCTTCAAATCTTGATATCTAGGCTAATCTGTACCATTTTGCACCATGGAAAACGAAGTGGATGGGAGGCGGGAGAGTCTCAAACAAAAATAAAGTAATAAATCTAAAATTAGACGGTAGGGTTCATTATAACGTGTTTGCAGCAAGTGTGGCTAACTTGGTGTCTCATGAGTGTTGTAGCAAATTATCATAATGTGGAGCTTGATTCTAATTGCCCCGTTCATAGAGCAGGCCACCTTGCTAGTAATAAAAATAACAACAATCAATTACATGCACATTGCATTTAATCTAAGTCTTCAAACTTGGATTGAAAACCTTCAAATTTTGAAAGGAAGCCATGAATGATTAAAACATCATGACAGTACTAAGAATGTATCATCTTAAATTGATTCCACTCAATTGAATCATTTGAATGTTGGCAAGAAGAAAAACATTAAATTATTGAATGCCATATCTGTTTCTGGTGATTGAATATGAAACATTTATTTTCTGTTTACTTGGACAGACTCAACTGATGAATCATGTCCTTCTTTTCTTTGGTCTGATGGAGATCCCTAGACTGAAAGCCACTAAGGAAGAACCATATTATTGCTACTGTACACCTAAATCCATTGGCAAACTGCCTGTTCAGTTGGTAGGTTGATGGATCATGTGGAAATGGATTGATCTTGTGGTTGTATCTCTAGTATTGAATTACAAGCTTTATTTTTTCTGGCTCCTTTTTAGTTGTGTTACTTAAAGCATAAAAATAAGGACACAGTATATCTTTAAAAAGATGAGGATCTTTTCAAATGATCTATTCAAATGATTAATCAAGGCAACTATCCATTTCCTCATTTATTTTTTAACCTTTTAAATTATACTGTCAAGCTGAGTTGTTTTTAGTATTCACAAGTATTAATATTTATTTGAAAAATTCATTTAAAATATATTTATTGAAAATGTGAATGGACACAGTAAGGAATGTGGTGGGTGTTTTTCACATAGAACAACATAATTAATTTTTTCATGAATCTTTTCATTGTATTTTCACAGACTGATTTTCTTCCATCAAAAAGAGAGGACCTCATTGCCATGAACAGAGAGTACAATTTTCTCTACAGTAACCCTGAGAACATATTGTCTCTCATTGCCTCCAGATGTATAACATTCTCAAGACCAGTTGTGATTTCTTCTAAGTGGAGTGTTTTCCAAGTAGGGGCAGCTCAAACTTTGATCTACTTAAAAGAAGGTAAAGCTGATTGCCTTGTTTTTTGTTTTTTTTTTATACATTGCACTTTAATTTTTTTTTTAATATAATGAAAGAATCTTTGGGCATTCAGTATTTTTGAGAACATCTGAGTGTCTTCATAGCTGTCTGTTAAATTTAGATTTAAAAGGATGGTTACAATAACATTAATTTCTTAGTTTATTTTTAGAAGGAAATCATCGACATGAAGGTAAAGATGAAACAAACACCAGATCTAAATCTAGATCTAGATATAATATACTGATCAATGTCCATGCACCAACTTCAACATTAACAACCAAATATCCCGAGTTAATAGAGCAATTTTATTCTGATCTAAAAATTGCCCTAAACCTATCTAAAAACAGCTCAATCGTTCTGATTGCTGGTCATCTGTAACCTCAGACCACAAACTAGTTGAAGCAAGCTTTAACATTGATGAATATTTGTAGAAAAACACTGACTTCATTGGAAAGGAGGAAGTAGATTAAAAAAACATCCAAAATATATTGAAGAAGTACAACCTGCTAGTTAATGTTGACAAAATGGAACTCATGACCAGCAGCAGGGAGAATAAATTGTTAAAACCAGTAAAGAAACCAGGATCATTACTAGGATACAAAGAAGGTATCGAAAACAGGAAACAACAGTCGAGAGTAGCATTGCGTAAAATTCTGCAGATCTGGCTTCGCCATGATAAAATCAAACAAAAGACCGCTCTTAAATTGTGCAATGCTCTCGTGAATTCAACTTTACAATAGGTTAGCATGGAGACAGATGAAATCAGATGAAGAAAAGCTCGACACATTTCACTGAAAAGAGTTCAAAACCATCTTAGGAATAAGATATCCAAAGAAAAAAATAAACAAATCACTATACAGAAATTGCAATGAAACACCAATATCCATCCCTGTAAATCACAGAGGCACGTTTGAAACTATTCAGGCATAGGCCTATACTGAAACAAAACCCCAAAATTCCTGCCAACAGAGCCATGATGTTCTATTTTGCTGAAGCCAAAGAAAAATACAAAGGCTGTCCAGTCACCAAACTGCCAATAAGACTTAACAATGATCTAAAGAAAGTTCAAAACAACAAAATCCAGTTAACATCAGCCAGGATCTTCCAGGCATATACTGAGACAAAACCCAAAAGACCCTGCGAACAGAGCCATGATGTTCTATTTTGCTGAAGTCAAAGAAAAATACAAAGGCTGTACAGTCACCAAATTGCTGATAACACTTAACAACAATCTGGAGAAAGTTCAAAACAACAAAATCCATCAGCGATCTTCAGGATTTGAGAGAATTTGCATCAGATCAAAAGTGATGGAGAAAGCTCTACACAGAAATCAGGAGGGCTGCTGAGACTGTGAAGTCAGACGATCAACCAACCTAGCGGAAAGCTGTAGGGTTAGGTAGGGTAGTTTATCTTTGGTTTTTTACTGAGTCAACAAATATATCTTTGGTTGTAGCAAATCACACTACTTTTTTTTTTTAAGAAACTTAACCATCTTACCCTGAGGAGGAGGAGTATTTTTATAACTTTTTTTTTTGAGCAGTATTTATGTGAAATACATATTTATGAATATGATAAGTTGAGATTCTTGTTGTCAGTCTTGTTTGCTTTTTCTTTGTTTTTGTTTTTTATTGTTCTTAGCTAATGAGCCCAAAACAGGTGAGCTAGTATTGATGCATTGTATTTCTAACTGAATTTGATAGGGACTTGCCTTGTTCACCATCCACAAACTCTATTCCCTTTAACATACACACTATCCCTGTAATCTTCCTTTTTTTGTCTTGTTCATTTTCCTTTTCATTCTGTTCCCTCTTCCTGCTATCTTCCGCCTATCCTAAACCATTTATCAGTTCAGATTATTGTGCATTTTGGTGCATGACTTTAGTTTCTATCATTTCAACAAATTTATACACCTCTTTATCCTTGAGATTCTCAATCTCCTGGCTGCTGTCTACAATTGCAGGTTTTCTCTGGTGCACTGTTTTAACAGGTTTCAACTTTTACCTTTAACAAAAATGCTAATTATAACAGAAAATTACCATCAAGTCCAATCAATAACTGCACTGAAATTAAACTTTCCAGGACCAGAACAGCATTAAGCCTCAATAAACACACACAGACACACACACAAACACACACACACACACACACACACACACACATATATATATTATATAGGGTGGCCCAAAAAAACATCTCCAACTTTGAAAGATAATAACATTGCCTTTTTCGAACTGAATGACTTATAAATCGGCATACTTTTAAAACAACCAATTTTGTACTCACTAACAAAATCTCAGATAGACTGGTAGGATAGAACGATTACAATAGGGATTTATTCAAGCATACCATTGCTGAGACAATGTTTGCTGAGACAATGTCATTCAACATTTTCCTGCATGCGATTGTCCTAACAATCCGTACACTCTCCAAGTGTCAGTTTTGTTGAATATAGATTCTATATATCACAAGTGAATGAAATTTAAAACTCTTGAAGCATCTGTTCTCAGAATCAAACCACCATCTCATCATTTGACTATCAAGAGTATCTACTAGCCTTCAAGCATAAAAAGAATAAATAAAATATGAATAAAAATTGGCAGTAAGCATCTCTGAATCAAAGTTCAGAATCAAATAAGTTCAATACCTGAGAATTCTATCAGCCTCCAATGAAAAAGTTAAGCTCATTCAAATCACTACCACTACTGCTTTGCCAGATGGCTATATGTAACCATGTCACCAGCTCCTTTATTAGAGAGTGTGAGCCCACATGACATACCAGAAAAACTCCAATCTACAGCTGAAGCTACACTCTTTCAAAATGAAACTATCTCCTCTACAAGCCATCTGATGGCAATTTCTTCTCCATCAATGTGTCAAACTCATTGAATTCTTTTCCTAAACATCCAAGAGAGACAGAATGAGAAAAACATTATTGTTCAAACAAGATTTTTCTTGAAGAATGCATGCATATTTATTTATAATTGTAGTTAATTTGATTTTCGCTTTTTGCATCTCCAAATTGGAATGCATCTGTTACCATAGTATGAGACCTTTTGTTTCAAAGAGAAAAAGTGTGTGTGTGTGTGTGGGGGGGGGTGCATGAGATGGAGGGAAGGAGGGAGGGAGAGAGAGAGAGAGAGAGAGAGAGAGACAGACAGACATACAGACAGACAGGCCGACAGAGACAGAGACAGAGAGAGACAGAGGGATAGGAAAAAGTATAACATAATTATTATCAGGATTGAGATGCACCTTAAATTTTTAATCCGAACACAGTTTGTGTGCACACAATCATATTTATGTTAAGTCACGATTTTTATCTCAATTGAATATTTTATCTTAAATGTGTGAGCTCATTGTTTAAATTATCTTGTCAAATGTTGATAAATGTAATTATTTTATGAGCAGTTCCTAGGGATGGTGGAGAGTGTTTCATAAAGTCTTATTATTTTGTGTTATTATTTACACTTAAAGCTAAATATATAGCATTTTTCTTTTCTTTTTTTTCTTTTTTTTGTGCACAGCAGTGAACCAAATAAAAAAGATGTCTGCACCACATTCATGTGCAGCAGAATTTAAATTTTTTTGTTTTTGAATATCTTCATTTTGATATTTTATTTGACACAACTTCCTCCTTTTGATTGTTCAAAAAGTGATCCCTGTGTCATTAATTTTTAATAGTTCATACCAATAAATAATTGTTTAGAGATAATTAGACCTGTATCTAAATTTATCTGGTCATGCATTGCAAATAAATAGAGATAACTAGTTGAGCTGAAATCCAAGCAAGAGATCTAGACCAATCAACTCCATGGTAAATATTTATGAAACAATTCAAGCACATTCAATAAAAGATATTTGCTAACGCTTTGCACATGTGTAAAAATAATGTTAAATTGTCTTAAGAAATTAATTATGTATATATTTAGATCTAGATTTAGCCCCATGAATACAGATATCATCCAATCTGCCACTTAATTGGTGAGCACCTTATGAATTGGTTCTTTCATTTAAAGATTTTTCATTAAAATCTGGAATTGAAGTTTACATGAAATGACAGCAACAGGTTTTACTCTGCTTGTAATTTTAAATACTTCCAATCTCCCACCTCCTTCAACCCGTAGCCTTTCACATACCTTTTTAAACATGATATTGGTAATTCAAATGCCAGAACAAAGAAATTGGAAAGAGCAAAGATTTCATAAAAATTCGAAGTGGAAAGAAGGATGGCCTAAAGTGGTTGAATTAAAAATCCTACATATTTCACCTAACAGTCACAGGCTTTTAGATAATTCAAAAACCATGTTAAAATTATTTTAATCTACCTGTCAGAGATGCAAATGTCCCCCCCAAAAATATTAAATAAATAAAAATGTATGTACAGTATATCAATTATCAGCACATTACATTCAAGTAAAAATATAATTAACTACTTGTTATTTTGATACAGTAATTGGTTATGTTAATCTACCTTTTGCATTGTGGTTTTTTTTTTCGGTTTCATTGTTTTTGTTTTTTGGGTTTTTTTTTGTTATTTTTTAATATATTTTTAATAGTTACATGATTTTTCTTTGCTTTTCCCTTTCCTTTGTTGGCCTTTGATAATTACAGTCTATATGAAAACCTTTCAGAATCAGAAGCAGAATAAAATACATGTGCTGATAATTGATATACTGTACATACATTTATATTCATTTTTTTATTGTCATGAACAGAGAAATTTTGTTTGATCATGTTACACATAAATATTGTCACATTATACATGTATTAACATGACATTCAGAACAGAAAAATAATAAATAATTTCACTTAAGTTATCCCGAAAGGGAAATTGGTCCTTCGATTTTATACCAAAAATGGAGCATCAGCCACAAGAGCAGTACTGCAAATGAATGAAATTAGTGTAAATAACCTTGCCCAAGGGTTAAATCACATTATCACACATAGGATTCAATTCCACAACCTTTTGGTTGCAAGCCCAAAGCACAACCACTGTGCCAAGGCTACTAAATTATGTTGTTGGTCTATATTACATATTACATTACAGTACATTATGTTTCATTACATTACAAAGCATGAATTCAGTGCATTCACTAATAATCATAATTAAAATGGACACTCCTTCATTTTGATATTCACTTGATACTAAGTTATTATAACATGTGTATATTATAACCATGTATTTAGTAGGGGATTTAGGTGTTTTGGGTTTTTTTGTTGTAGGAGTCGAATAGAGTTACCTTGTTGGCATTTATCATTACAATCTATGTATATGGACCAATGTTTGGTATGAATTTAGCTATTTGATATATTATATTATATTTTGGGCCACAACTTTTATGCTGAATAAACTTCAGTTAAATTCAGTTCCATTCAAATTCAAAGATTAAAATTTTTTTTTTTATCAAAAGTATAGAATTGGACCTCATGTTTTGTACACATATGAAGTAATGTTTTAGCATTAAAGGCAAAGATTACACATACTTTTCTTCTTTACAAGGAAAGCAAGATATTTTTAGAAAGTATTCAAAGTAATTTCAGAAAGAATTAAATGAAGACTAGATGTATTTGCTACCTCAGAGATTTCAACATGGCAGTATTGATCATGGATAATATTCCCCTATTGATATCTGATCAAAATACTCTAAACAGATTTTTTTAATGAACACATTAAGATGTTTGAAGGAAGATCCAATTAGATTTTCTGTTTAAGTTGCTTTCTTTCTTTATTATTTTTTAAAGTATGATCTCATCTCTAAATTTTTTAATTTCGATTCAGGTCATGTTCTCTGTGTAGAAACACACAGTTTTATGCCACAAGAAGAATCAGAAACATTGGACAAAGCTACACGAAGAAATGTTGAAGAGTACACATGGAATGTTTTCTCCATTTTCATTGACATGATTGATTTGATCATCACACGAATAAGATTGAAAGTGGTCTACAGTCAGAAAACACCTGAGGGATTGGGTAAGTCTCTTGAATTTAACCAAGAAGAAATGTCAATAAAAGAAAATTGAACATCCTTTACATGGTGAATTAACTAGATTCCTCATTTCCTCCCTTTTCTATACATTATTTTCAACACTATTTATGGATTTTCCTACCTATTAGTTTGCTTTTCAATCAGATTGGGTCAATTTTTGACTATCTCAAGACATTTCTAAATTTCAGAGGCTTACATTTTTCAAATAGATTCCACTGTGCTAACCTGCTTAAAAGTATGTGAGGCCAATCACATAGTTACACCAATAAGAATTGTTTCACTTTAGGGAATTATTTAGCCTCAATTCCTCTTTGTTATAAAAAAAAACAAAAAAACTCTGAACAGACTGCTTTCATTTGTTTCAACTTTTTTTCAATAATACTGGTTGATGTAATTTTTTGACCTGGAAAACGAAATAATTGTCCCCTTTGGTAGTCTTTGATTTCGACTATCATCCTCACCAATGTCAAGCTTTAGCTGTTTTAAATAAAAACCCATACACTAGAAAAGTGTTTTACTTTCAATTTGCATTCATCATCAGTCATACCCCGAGATTTAAACTGCAATAAAAGATGATCAACCGTAAAGTGTACCACAGTTACTCATTGCTATTGATAATATGCAGAGATCAGGGAAATCAAGCGCAGTTAGACATTTTTATCCAAAAGCCTTTAATACATTTGCACATAAAAAAGCTACTCTAAAAATCCAATCAGTATGGCATTAGGAATAAATTTCATCTCTGGATGACCAATTTCCTAACAAGCATATAGTCTGCGTCGTTCTACAAACATATAACTACAAATTTTCGGATTTTTACTTTTTCATACCAAAGTAAACTTTGTTGAAAGCCGCCTATCTCATTTTCATGAAAAATACTATTTGTGAACAGAAATGCGCAAAACACAATTTTATTTAAATGCTATAAGTGACTTTCAATATATTTTACCTTGGTATGAAAAAGGAATAATCTTAAAATTTGTAGTTATAAGTTTATAAGACAACACTGACAATATGAAAGAAGTAATAGAACATTCGAGATGACTAAGAGTAGAGTCAGATGTACATCAAAGAACTGAGGTAATCTCTTGTGAAAGCTTCCTCTATTTCCTTTCACTCTATGAATTGATGAAAAAAGTTGATGATGCCCCTGATAAATTCTTCATCATTTCTTCAATGAGACCTGATAGCTTGTGCCTTTGAAATATCAAACAAAAATAGAAAATGTTGGCACATGGCACCATTAAAACTTACGATTTTAGACTGTTAATGCTCTCTCTTCAGTTCAGATAGTAATAATAATAATAATAATAATAATAATAATAATAATAATAATAATAATAATAATAATAATAATAATA
>JBCHJU010460079.1:0-12795 GCA_039654505.1 Plocamopherus imperialis
CTCAAACTCAATTATAATCATAACAATGGCGACTGCCGAGGTTATGAAGAGTCTTGTTCGTAGGCCTAATGCGTCATAGGCGATTAAAATTGAACACCCTGCAACTGCCACAACCTTTCAATTTTAAGACATTACACACCAAATTAATGTGCAAAAAAACCCCCCAAAAAACCTTGATCATAGATCTAGAAAATGACCCGGGTCCCAATAAAATCCAGTTTATTTGTACCCGGGTCCAAATATAATCCAGTCTATTCGGACCCGGGTCCCAATAAAGACAGCCATCATTGGATGGTCCGATATCCTTTGTTTACTAACAAGCACTGATTTGGTAGTGGGGGGGGGGTTCCTCCCTTGACAGTCCCAAGATTCTTCATTGCGAGAGAGATCATTTGAGTGGTCCGATATTCTTTTGTTTCCAGGCAGCGGCTGGTATCAAGGCCACAAGAACTCTCTCATAGACCTCTACGCCAACCCCGTTTTAGTGTGTTTCTCTCTGTTTTTCAATGGATCCTCCTTTTTATATAGCCATGGGGTTTAACGAAAATAGCTTTGAGATAGACTTGATCAAGTTAATGAGATCTAGTTAAAGAAGGGAAAAAAATGGGTCCACTCTATGATGTTGATTTGAAGGAAGAGTTGACTTTCAAACGAATTATATTCTTGCGGATTCCACTGCATTTTAGGTTATAATTATTAGTTCTTCCGGGTCATTTGCTGCAAAATTTTCCATTAAAGAAGGTCAAGGTCTGCAGCATACATAAATACCTGCGCTTCACTGAGCTAGAGGAGGCCTGCCAGTGACTAGGGTTAAAAAGAAGGGTTTTCTTTAAAATTTTGGAGACTTTTATTTTAATCAAATGGGGCATGGTATTATAGGGGTCATTTAAGGTGAGCACTAATTTGCAGACCAAGGCCGTGAGTAAAAAATAGTAGATATCATAAGATGAAAGTTCCAACCCATGGCATGGGAAAGATGTAAGTACATGTTTCTCAGACTCAGTGCAAAAACTGATCGTGTTTAGTTTAGAATGTGTTGTTTGGAGTAATAGCAGGGAATTTTCATAAAAGCGTTTTTTAACAGATGTTCCCAGTATTCAAATAGGTGTTTTTTTTAACCTTTGTACTTTTTATTGCTGTTCTGGTTTTGCTTAATTAAGAATTTTTTAAGCGTTTAATTCCTCTTTCTTGGACTGTTTACTAGCTTACTTAGGCCCGTAGCTCTGCAGATCAAAGGCCATCGAAGACACTTTGCCAGGTCTCGCATCCATAAAGCAACACAGACTTTACATTGGAGTTGAAGATGCGGAGTTTCGTCTTCATGCTTATATCCGTGGCTGTCCAGACTTTCCTCAGCATGACAAATGTTCCTCTTGCTTTGCTAATCCTCGCTGTGATGTCTTGGTTTGTGCACCCTTGCCGGTCGACCACATGTCCCAAGTAGACAAATGATTCCACCTCTCTAATGGGTTCTCAACTGATGTGACTGGAATGCTGGTAGAAGCAGAGGCATTTATCTTCATCAATTCTGCCTTCTTCCTGTTGATCTTAAGTCCTGTCTTGGCTGATGTTGTTTCCAGGCGAGGGTTTTGTCCTACATCTGATTACAGTTGTTTGACAAAAGTACCAAGTCATTGGCAAAGTCGATGTCATCCAGCTGGGTCATTAGTGTCCACTGTATTCCCTTGTTGTGGTCTACATGATCCTGTGTATGACTCTGAGGAAGAGGAACAGCGATAATTAGCAGCCCTGACTCTGTATTCATCTCAAAACTCAGACAACTGCCTGACTGAATTACTCAGTAGCTCATGTCCTGGTAGGTGCAGCGTAGAGGGCAATGATCTTCTGAGGAATTCTGTAATGTCTCTGTCCATGCTATCAAACGTTTTCTCATAATCTATGAAGTTGACGTAGAGGGAGGTTTTCCATTCTAATGACTGCTCCACAATGATGCGCAAGCTTGTGATCTGGTCAGTACATGTACAGGATCTGTTCTTCTGGAAGCCCGCCTGCTGATCCCTGAGCTTTGAGCTGATTGCCTCTTTCATCCTCTTCAGTAGGACTCTGTCGAGGACCTTGCCCTTTACTGACAGGAGCATGATCCCTCTATAGTAGCCAGTCTCTGAGATCTCCTTTCTTTGTGAGTTTAATGTTAAGTCCCTCTTTCCAAAGGGCTAGTATTTCTTCCCTATCCCATGTCTTGCTGAAAAGGTTGTGTAGGATGGCCATGGCTGTCTCGATATCTGCTTTAATGGCCTCTTCAGGTATCTTGTCTGGCCCTGCAGCTTTCCCATTTTCTCAATGTTTTATTATAATGGCGTTCCTGATCTCCTCCTTGGATGGCCTGTTGTAGCTGATGGGTAGCTCTGTCTCTGCGCGTAGAATGTTTGTTGATGCTTCAGCTGCAGTACGGTTTAACAATGCCCTGAAGTGTTCTGCCCATCGTTTAAGTTGCTCTTCGTTTGTCTCATTGAGTTGCAATTCTTGTCCTTAATAACTGGCTTGTCTATTTGCTGGACCAGAACTTGCCTGCCAGCTTCTTGGTTGTCATATACAGCTCCTTCAGGTTCCCCTGTCCCGCTGCCTCCTCAGCTTGACTGGCTAGCTTTTGGCTCGCTTTTCAGTGTAATCTCTCTTTTGTCTTTCTTAATGCTCTTCTTCACTTCTTTGTCAGCTGCTGTGTATTCTTCCCATGCTGCCGCCTTGGCTACTCTTTTTCTGTTTGTATTCAGTGCAGTTCTCTTCTCTTTCTTCTGATCCAGTTTATTTTTTCCTAATACAGTGTTTGCAGAGATCCACTCATTGTGTTGGGTCTCCTTCCTTCAAGGACCTTTTCTTGGACTGTTTGCATCAGAAGAATTTTTTAAAGTGTCCAAAGTGTGGTAGTTTTATGTAAATTGTGTTATTGAGTATTGTTTGATTGGAGGCAATGACAGATACTTCCAGGTTATAGAATCCTGCTTAATTAGATTCAGGGGTAATGAGATATGTCATCCCCAATTGTCAAATAAATCATTTAGAATGTTATTGTCATCATGTCTCTCAGTCTCTTCTGGGCCCCACCACATGGGTCGCAACATTTTGTCCATGTCATCTCAAAAGTGTCAGCGAGGCAATTAATTAATTAGAATCACATTCTTCAGTGTAGTTAAATTAAAACCTGACACAATCAGAGGCAACAAAAATACCATTCTTTCTACTCTACACTACTACTTTAGTAATTTAATACACAGCTGTTTGTTCTCTGAACAGTGTAGGGCTGCATCTCCACACAATGTTGCTGATTGTGTATGGACGCATTTTGCCCACTTTGGCTTCATCATGAACCGTTATTCTTGTAATGAAGCTTGCGGTCTTGCTTTTAGTGCTTGGAAATCCCCAAATATGCCCTATCAGAAATCATGATGTAGATTCTTATCCCTTATCCTTGGGTGGATCCTTAGCGCTGAATCGCTTGGGCTCTTGCGAAAATTTATTATTGTATTGTGAAAATAGAGGGCATCCATGCTGTACCTTGAAATTTTCTCACACTTCTGCTTCCATGCACTCATCCTCAAACTTACCATGAATGACCAACTAGTGATGAATCTTGGATAATAGAGGGAAGATCTAATGGCATCTAAGAAAAAGCTAATCAATAAAGTACTGATTTACATTGTGTGGTATTTGGAGTTCAGAATAGTTGTTTACATGTCTTTGACATCATTCATCATTTATTTTTTCTTCTATTTACTGCTTTTGTATAGAAAGTGTACTCTGATTAAATATTCGCCACAGGCGTTCTCATTTTCCTTTTGACTGATAGCAGACTATCAGGTTCCATAATTCATGTCCAAGTGAATACAGTAGTTTCTTCCTATTAGTCCTCTGGCTAATTATACTAATAGTCCGTTCCGCCTAATAGTCCACTTTTTGGATGAACCGTTATTTTCTGCTATATTAATAACCTCTCTAATACTAATAGGCCGCTCGGAAATTGTAAGTTCTGGCTAATAGTTCGCTTTTATCCAGGCACACTAGATCTACCAGCAACATTTACCCCATTTTATGAGGCAGAATGGGCCCAAAGTGAAAGAGTGAACGGCCTGTTTCAATGCCATCGGGGTACACTATAATTACAGCCTTGCCTTTTGTCTTTTCCCCACAATAAAACAATGCACACTGTCTGATATAGGCATGGTGATGTGTGTATATATATATATGTAATAAGACGTCATCGCAAACACACTGTCCTTCACCTACGGTCTGGTTTCTGCAGTCTTAGCCAATTACATGTAGCTTTCTCTTCCTCGTTTACAACTCTTTGAACGTGTGCAAATCATCTGGTTGTTCAGACCAGGCCTTACGCAACAATGACAATGTGATGAGTGTTCCATGGTGGAGGTGGTCCATTCTTATCTCTTTTATGTCGGTGCTGATTAGACATCACATGTATCCGTTGACATTGGATCCGAGGCATTTTAGATTGTTTCAAAAAAAGAAAGAGAAAGAAAAAATCACATGACAATTAACAGAGCGTGTCCTGGTGGACACATGTCCATTGTAAAGGGTAGATAGACAAATAAATTGACCCCTGACGTGTATTGCATGGTCGGCCGATCAGCGACCAGTGAATAGTCCATTCCGCCTACTAGTCCGTTTTTGCTGCCTCCCGTGGACTGGACTATTCGGCAGTAACTACTGTATCATTGGAAATTTATAGGATAGACTAAGAAGTCTATGGGTGGGGGTTGGACAAGATATTTGCCATTAGTTAGTAAGGCTCTTTTCAATGGAAGTCATTCATACTTGCTCTCCCTGCAATGTGTTATGAATATCTTGATGCAGCTTTTCTAAAGGAAGCAGACTAATGGTTGATAAAAACAATGTAACTCAAAACCTACATCTGAAATAAAAATTGTGCAGTTCACCAGATATCTGTATGTTTGATCTATAAGGTCCATACCTTCTTTTTGAGCGATCAATGGTGTTGGAAACTATTGAAATTATCCTCAATATTCAGAGTCATGGAAGCTCAATTGATTTCTTCTGTTGTATTCAGTTCTACTGCAAATGTTTGTATTGATTCATATATATTTCATTGCTAACTTTACAGGTACCACTTGTGTACATCATGTTTACAGTGGACAAAATGAATCAGAGTTAGTACAAGAGTTCACATCTGCCTGAAGTAAGTATAATTACTCTGAAGACAAAAGATGAATGTGTATATATAAGAATGAGAATGTTGAATCATTCTGACTGCTTTAACCTAAATTTTGCTCACACACAAAGAGAAGTTTGGACATTTGTACTTTACTATTTTGTGTTGTAAGAATAATAACTTTCCTTTGATTAATATGCCTCAGTTTCATAATATAAAAGAACTGTTCAGATTGCTTTTGTGAATAATTTTGTAGATTTATTGATTTTTAAGGCATATCTTTATGACTATTGCCTAGGAATATTTTAATAACAAAAGGATCTAACAATTTTAACAAAGATGAAAGTAGTTTTTGGTTTCAATAAATATGGCATGTCGTTAAGTGTAAACTGCTGAAAAGCATTTCATTTTTCATAATTTTCTTAACTCTTTTCTGCTGGAGGAGGTTTAAAAAAGAGTATAATTTATCTTTAGGCATTATACGGTATATATATTATAGAACCCAGGAACATTTTGCTGATAAAGATTTATATATATATATTTTTTTTTATTATTTTTAGTATTCTTGTCTGCATTTTGATTTTGTTGTTGTTTTTTGCTTTTTAGAGCCAACACTGAGGGCAGGGAGATGGCGGAAGAGCCTATGCTTGGGCTCTTTGATGGAGACACAAATTTTTTGGATGAGTTAGCTGGGCCGTCTCCCTCGGATATTGGGGCACCAGGTATGGTTGGAGCGTCAGCTTCCTCTGGTGTGCCAGGTATGACACAACCGATGCAACCTGGAGGAAATCAAGGTCAGTTTAATTTATCTCAAAATCTTGCCTGGTTGTATTGTTTCAAATCAGAATAGACCATGCCTATGAATTTTTTTAAGTCCTTGTCTGGATAGAAAGAGAGAGTTTTTTTTTTTTCTTTCAAACTGGCTATTCATGCACAGTTCAAGATGATCACTGTACGTTTTGACACATGACTTTTATGTACACCTAGATCTAACTTACACATTGAAGAAGCTGAAATACATAAATGACAGTATATTTATATAGTGATCTCCTCTTAAAAGGCTGTTTTTTTTTTTTCTCTTTGGTCTGATGGTCTGATTTTTAATATATGGAAAATTTAGAAAAAGATTTCTTCTATACTTTTCTCGAAACATTGACAACAAAGAAAGGATTAATGGGACGCCTTTACAGTCAACTTGCTGCATTGAACAGAATTTTTTTTATTATTGTACACTGGAAATATGATCACAAAATAAAAGATAATTCAGTATATTCATTGCCATATGATACTGACTTCTTTGGGTGGGTTTGTTAAGAAAAATATAACTGTGGACCTGAAAATTTGGCTTGTTGGCTATTGGTGACTAAGGTGCAAGGTCAGGACTATTACTGTTCTTGCAATTTGTTATACAGACCTGTAAATCTTTCGATTTATCGATCCTCCGTCGCGTACTGTCCGTGCTCTCTTTCGCCTTGCCACACACCCCGCATGCTGAAACTGAAACACATGCGCAGCTCGCTGAGCGAGCGTCTCTAGTTCGTCACCGACACACATACTGCTCTTTGAGATATCGTCACACACACGTCGTTAGACCCATTCAGACTCTTTTTCAGACCACTGTATTTCTTTGTATTCGCCAAAAGAAAGTCTGAATAGGTCTAACGACAGGTGTGTGTGACGATATCTCACAGAGCAGTATGTGTTTAGGGGTACGAGCGGACTAGGCTATGATCGAAGTTCTAGGCTAGCCTAGCCCAGGGCCTGGCCTAGTTGGTTTGTTTTGAAATCAGTTTCTTGCATTTTCTCGCATGCTCGGCTTGGACTTCGGCCATCATTACTAGAATTCTATTGAATTTTACTTCTTCAGAAGCTTTGAGATTTAATAAGAGCATTCAATTTTATCATTTTTTGCTCTTTTTCCGAGATCTTGGTCTTCTTTTAAGTTTTATATTGACTGATACTGATATTGAAAGAACATGGCAGGATTTGGTTTTATCTATCGTAACAGTGATCTTGTGGGAATTGAAGGGACCGTAAAAAATAAATTTAGAAACGGTCCTGGCTTGAGGAAAAAGACAGCAACAGTGATTTCTTATCGGATTACTTAGAAAACTTCATGAACCTGGCATTTGCTACTGACTACTGTGTATATATAATAATAAACAACTGTTGAATTATTCAACCAGGAAAAAAAACCTCAAATGACTATTTGGTGTAGAAGATCCAGATCTTGATCATATTTAGTCTAGATTAGACCTGGAATCAAGATATAGATCTAGAATCTAGATCTAAATCTAGGCCCCTAGATCTATGTCTAGCAGTGAGCAGATTGTTAAAACCTGTAAGCTTGAATAAATGGCCATTTTGGTGAGTTCATTAGAAAATCTATGCCTTTTTTAAGCCTTTACCTCTTCTAACACTCCCTACACTCTAGCTCTATAGAAGTGAGCTGTAGTATACCATAGGTTGCGTATGAACATGGCAATTATCTTGTTCACTGTCATTGTGTTTAGACAATTTTGTGGTCGGCCATTACCAGGTCCGTATATATTATTTGCTTTGATACTGTGATTTTTTACTTCAGATATTGTGATCTTTTTATTGAACAAATTTGAAAAGCATTTAGCATGGTTTTCACCGTAATATGAGATGAATGTTAGCAACATTATTGAATGATTGAAGTCACTAAACAGAGTTTTGGAAAATCTGTTCCATTTTTTAGTTCGCATGTGTTTTAAAAAGACTTTTTTAGAATTCATTTGTGCATCTATAACAGTTTAAAAAGTTTGTCACTCCTGTGCGAGATGCATTACTGTAATTAACCTTTGTGACTCTTTGTATTATATTTTTCAGGGATGATGATGGGAGGGCCACAGATGACCACTAATGGGATGAGCAGTTCCTATCATATGGACATGAATCAGGATCCAGGTGGATATGCTGGCATGCAACCGACTCCACAGCAAGGGATGATGGGACACCAGCAGTATGGTGGTGCTGACCAGTACGGCCAGTACCCGCCCTCCATGGCCAAGATGGGACACAACCAGGGTATGATGATGAGACAAGGCGGACAGATGGTTCAGCCCCCTCAGCACATGCAACCACAGGCTTCCCAGCCCCCTCAGCACATGCAACCACAGGCTCCCCAGCCCCCCCAACACATGCAGGCGCAGCAGCAGCAGCCGTTCAGCCCCACAGGAGGCGGTGGCATGATGGCTCAGCACGGAGGCTATCCCGGCTACGGCATGCATTCCCACGGGCACCCCCAGCAGCAGCAGCCACAACAGCAGGCCATGTCCCAGATGAGCTCCATGATGTCGCCCAATTCCGGTTGGAACCAGAATCAGACCAGCCCGACACAATCTAGTCACGGTCATAGTCAGTACCTTTCCCCAGGTGCGTCGTCCAACCAGATGGCCCCCTACATCAACCAGGGAGGGTATGCCCAACAGCAGATGGCGCAGATGAATCAGTACAACTCCCCGGCAAGCAAGATGGCGGCTCCTGCCAATTCTCCGTACATGCGCTCCCCCAATCCGATGGCCACTGGAATGGCCAGTCCTCCGGGGTCTCATGCAATGGTCAACTCCATGCAAGCCATGTCTTCAGGTTACACAGCTTCCTCTCAGCATAACCCCATGATGCAGGGTGGCTACAATGCATCGATGGGTCCTCAGGCTACGTCGTACCATGGAGATATGATGCTGTCTCAGGGAGCAGGGTCGTCGCAGATGTCCTCGGGGGCTTTACCTCAGCATTATCCTGCATATCCTGGCTCACAGCAAGGCCAGCAGCCTATGCCTGAACCTGCAAATGCCATGACACATTTTTCAAACCAGCCAAGTCCGTCGAGCAACTATTGTCCCCCATATCCCACAATGGCTCAACCTAGGCCCACCAGCTCCGTTCCATCTCCAAGACCAACCCCTCCTCCACAGACGATCAACTCAAGTCATGTTGTCAACTCTCAGGGATCTTACGGACAGTCCAGTTTACAACAGCTAGAGCAGCTAGTCTCCCCTGGCCATGGGTCCAACAGTATGTCTGCTGCCAACCCGTATCAGCAGCTTATGCAGCAGGGTTCTGTTGCTTCTCCCTCGGGAAGTACCGCTCTTTTGAGCCAGCCCCCACAACAGCAAAGCCCAATCTACAGCTCTGCAAATTTCCAGACAACGACTGTTCCTTCCACCATGACCATGACGCCTCCTGGAATAATGCAGACTGCTGGTGGTGCTGGTGTGTTGCAGAACAACAGGGACACGTCTCATCCCCAGATGGGCATGCAGAATAGTAGGGACACTTCTCTCCCCCAGATGGGCATGCAGAATAGCCGGGAAGCTCCTCATCCCCAGATGGGCATGCAGAATAGCCGGGACGCTTCTCTCCCCCAGATGGGCATGCAGAATAGCAGGGACGCTTCTCATCCCCAGATGGGCATGCAGAATAGCAGGGACGCGTCTCATCCCCAGATGAGCATGCAGAATAGCCGGGACGCGTCTCATCCCCAGATGGGCATGCAGAACAACCTGTCTGTGTCCAGCTACCCGTCTCAACCCCACATGGGCCAGAACAACGCTATGGCCAACAGTCCACTGAGTCCAAATCAGCCTGGCATGCTGTCAGGTGTAGCCTCGCAGGGATCAATGGAAGTTCAAAGGCTTGAGCAGCAGCTTCAGCAGCTGATGAACATGCCGAAAAGTCAACAGGTGTCGCAGCAGATGCTAGATATTCAGGAAAGGCTCAGAATTGTTCGCTCCCAGCACCAACTGCAGATGCAACAGCAGCAGCAACAACAACAGCAACACCAACAGGCCCCTCCCCACATGCATCAACCCAGTCCGCAGGCCCCATCTCAAAAGATGTCCACAGCAAAAGCAAGATTGCAACAGAAACAGCAGCAGCAGCAGCAACAACAGCAACAGCAAACTCAGCAGCAACAGCAGCACTTGATGCCTCAGCAGAATGCAATGGGACAGATGACAGGCCTGCGACAGCCAGGTCCTTCAGTGCATATGCAGCAACCCATGATGATGAATGGCCAGTCCATGCAGATACAGCCATCCTATGCTAGAGCCCAGCCTCCCTCGCAGGTCATGGGCCTGAACCAGGCCAATCTTCAACAAGCTGGTGCTACTATGCCAAAGACCCTTGGCCCCCAGTCCATCCCGTCGCCCCAGAAGGTGCAGCCTTTCCAGGTAGGGTTGTCTTGTTTTGTTTTCAGATGATTTTTTTTTTTTTTTTTTGTCTGTCATCATTATCATCGACTTCCTTCCCTTTTTTCTTCTTCTTCTTCTTTTTCTTTTTGTTTTCTTTGTTGGATTCTCGGTTTTGTGGCTTTTTTTTGTAACCGCTTCCACACGAATATCTTTGGTAATTGCCCTATTTCACAATTATATTGTCTTCTCGTCTCCTGTTTTTCAATACTCTGCCTAGCTGCTGTGTTTGTTTTTTTGTTTTTTTTGTTCTGTTAAATTTTTGCCAGAGGGTTTATTTTTTGTTTTTTTTATGTTATATTCCAATATAATTTTATTGACGAAGGCGAAATTCTTTTTTGATTTTTTTTTATTAACTGTAGCTTGAATCATCAGTGTCCTGATTACAATATTTTGCTGTTGTACATTTTGAAATAAGGGGAACTATGAAAATTTTAGAATAAAAGTCTTTGATTGCGGGAAAGGGTGGAGTGGGAAATAATGTGCACAGGGGTGCACATTTTAAGGTGGGGTATGAGACTGAAAATGAGAATTATTTCACACTAATGAGTTTGACTGAATATCTTTTAGCAGTTTTTGTTTATGTCATGAGAGTTTACGAATTGAAAAAGTGATTGTATTTTGAAGCCCACCTATTTACTCTCTTTTTACTTCTTGTTGGTAATAGAGTTGATCTACCGGGCAGAACTTTCAGCCAAGACTTTCATGTAGCTTTAAATCATCATCATTAACATGTTTGTTTTGTTTTGTTTTTTTGTTGTTTGTTGTTGGGATTTCTTTCTGGGGGGGGGGGGGGGGGGGGCCCCCACCCCCCCCTTGGGTCTGTTGAGGCTTTGTCATTGGAGTAGGATCTTTCAAGTCTTTGGCTTAGTTAGCACTTCCATGTTTAGAGATATATTGCCATTGTCATCTCGAATGAGATTATTGACTTTGTGACGAATTACAATGTATTGTGTGTGTGTGTGATTGGCAGAGTTTCAAATTTAATGTGCCACCAAGAAGCTTAGGGTAATACTGTCCAGTGAGAGGCGAAGGCACAGCGCGTGCCACACAAGGGATGCTTGCCTCACTCGATCAATTACATGTAGTTATCATAGACCTGCGTTCTAGGCATTGCCGAAAAACACGTGCTTAGACTTTATTACAGCTTTAGTTATTATTGTGGGTATGCTACTCATTTCGTTTTGTTTCGATCTTTTCAAGTGATCTGTTTGCGAAGCGTATCAATGCCTGAAAAAAAAAAAGATGATGCATGCTTGTGTTGTCACAAGGTGCACAAATCAACATCAAAAGGAAACTGACCGGGGCCTTCATTCTTAAGTAAATTAATGAAGACTTTTTAAAGTTACAAAATTTAATTTGTTCTTTATTAACTCTTGTTATTAATTAATTGTCATTCTAATTTATAAAACTTTCAATTTTAAAACTTGTCTTACATTAATTGCCCAAAACGTTTTAACAATCTATGTAATGTAATTGTCTGATGAGTGCATGAGGTCATGAGCGAGAGTGGGAAAACAAGGAATACGAGTTTTGTAATTATTATTGAAATTGATAGTGTAAACCTGAAAATTAGCTCTATTCATTATAGAGTGATGATTGTAATGCCTAGACATACATTTAGTTATTGTCATCATGTTAATTGCTTTGCGCTGTCTCTTTCATCTCCTCCCTCCTTTGTTGTCTTCTTACAAAAAGGCTATTTATATTACTAGTGTGTGTGTACACACACAAAGACACACACACACCTAATATATATTATATATATATTATATATATGTGTGTGTATATATGTATATATATACAGTATGGGAGCACGTATAGCTCAGTGATTAGGGCACTCGACCACCGAGTTAAAGGTCAGGGGGTCGATCCCCGCTGTGCAGTACTTTGCAGGCTTGATTTAAAATCCGAATTTTTCGAGATGTTTCCGCCTCCTCGTGTGGTAGGCAGGATGAATGAGTGCATAGTACCACCGGAGACGGACGATAAACTGGGAGGTCCCTCGGTGATTAAAATCGAAAACAGCAGGCAATACTGGCGGTCACCTTGTCAAAATTCGATCCTACCAAAAAAACATTTCGGCATTATACATCTCCATAATACAATCTTTTGTGCCTCAGACTCATTGACTAGCTCATTACTCTGAATTTAAGTAGAAGAGGCAAAGAACAGAGGGGATATCCTTGGTATCCATACTCCCCTTAGAATACTAGCCTAGTAATTGCGGGCATGTAATCGGAAATTTTACGGGAATCATCAGAGAAGCCAGTTATCCAGATACAATAACTAAGTAATTGTAACGAAATACACTCTCTCTTTGTCTGCCTGTCTGTCTGTCCGTCTGTCTGTCTGTCTGTCTGTCTCTGTCTGTCTCTGTCTGTCTGTCTGTCTGTCTGTCTGTCTGTCTGTCTGTCTGTCTCTCTCTCTCTCTCT
>JBCHJU010460190.1:0-12790 GCA_039654505.1 Plocamopherus imperialis
AATAATAATAATAATAATAATAATAATAATAATAATAATAATAATAATAATAATAACAATAATAATAATAATAATAAAATAATTCTTTCTTGCTATTTTGCATGTGTGAACAGACAATTAGAAAGTGGTTTGGTGTAAGATCATACCAAGCAAAAGATTACAAGACGTATCACAGTAGTCAACTCACACTTGTATTTTTTCCACAACAGTATTTAATACGATACAGTGAATTCACACTCAGCATCATTGCACAATTTTGTTTTGAAAGGTAACCTCAAGATGTATCTTTGTTTTGAAAGGTAACCTCAAGACGTATCTGCTGTCGAGGAGAAGTTTGGTGGGTCAGGGGGTCAAGGAAGCCGAGGACGTCAGGGCCGAGACTTTGACCCAGATGGCGCTGGACATTGCCGACGGCTTGTTCTATCTCCACGCTAACAAGTTTGTTCACAGGTAGGGTAGTTGGCTGGTATGTTTTGCTGGTCGGTTGGCTAGTTGGCTTGTTGGTTGGTCGGTTTGTTGGCAGTTTGATTGTCTGATTGGTTGGCTGGTTGTTTGATTGTTTTGTTGGTTGGTTGGCAGGTTGTTTGATTGTCTGGTTGGTTGGTTGGCTGGTTGATTGATTGTCTGGTTTGTTGGTTCGTTGGCTGGTTGTTTGATTGTCTGGTTGGCCTGTTGGTTGGTCTGGTTGTTTGATTGTCTGGTTGGTTGTTTGGCAGGTTGCTTGATTGTCTGGTTGGTTGTTTGATTGTCTGGTTGGTTGGCAGGTTGTTTTAATGTCTAGTTGGTTGGTTGGCAGGTTGTTTTATTGTCTAGTTGGTTGTTTGGCAGGTTGTTTGGTTGTCTGGTTGGTTGTTTGATTGTCTGGTTGTTTGATTGTCTGGTTGGTTCGCAGGTTGTTTGATTGCCTGGTTGGTTGATTGGCAGGTTGTTTGGTTGTCTGGTTGGTTGGTTGGCAGGTTGTTTGGTTGTCTGGTTGGTTGGTTGGCAGGTTGTTTTATTGTCTAGTTGGTTGGTTAGCAGGTTGTTTGGTTGTCTGGTTGGTTGTTTGATTGTCTGGTTGTTTGTTTGATTGTCTGGTTGGTTCCAGGTTGTTTGATTGTCTGGTTGGTTGGCAGGTTGTTTGATTGTCTGGTTGGCTGACTGGCTGGTTGGTTGGGTGGCTAGTTTACTAATTGGTTGGTTGGCTGGTTAGTTATTTATTAGGCTGGCTGGTTGGTTCATTGGTTGGTTGGTTGGCTGGTTGCTGACTGGCTATTGGGTTGGTTGCTGACTGGCTAATGGGTTGGTTGCTGACTGACTAATGGGTTGGTTCACTGGTACTTGGCCAGTTGATTTGTTGATTGACTGGTTGCTGAATGGCTAGTTGGTTGGTTTATCAATTGGTTGGCTGGCTGGTACGCCGGTAGGTTGGCTGGTTGCTTGATTGGCATGATTAGTTGGATTGGTTTCGTGCATTAGAGTAGTGAAATGACTGGGTAGGTCAGCAAGTATATTGTTCATTTGTTTCATTTCCATAAAATAGCAAAAACAAAAAGACAGAAAAACAAAACGACCCCCCCCCAAAAAAAAAAAAAAACAAAAAAAACCAACAACAAAAAAAATATAAATAAATTAAAAAAATTAAAAAAAAACAAAACAAAAACAAAACAAAAACGGAAAATGTATTATAGTTGATCTGTAACTGCTATATTTTTGTTCATGCTTTTTTCTACAGAGACCTTGCTTGTCGTAATTGTCTGGTCCATGCCAATAAAAGGGTGAAAATTGGAGATTTCGGTATGACCCGTCAAATGTCTGACACAGATCATTATCGCTTTACTCGCAAAGGTAAATGTCTTACTCGCAAAGGTAAATGTCAGCTTGCTTGTGTTGCTTAAAAGCAAACCACCACACACACACGTACACACACAGACACACACAAACACAATGCCTTGCCTTGCCTTCATAACCACCCGCTTTACTGAGCAGGAAATGTAAAAAAGAAAAAAAAATAGGGAAAAGAAAAGAAGAAATAAATCTCCGCCAATTGGGAAATTTTTCCTTCAGTTTTTGATTGAAAGCCAGCCACAGAGTATCATTTAAAAATGGAGGTAATTAGTGTAAATAATCTTACCCAGTCATTGAATTACAGTGCGAAAGTAACTGATAATATGATGCAGGACAAAATTAGCTTTCTACATATGAGATTTTGGCTTGTAGTTGAAAAAAAAAAAAAGAAAGAAGAGGTAAAATTTGAGATTGGCTTTGTTAACTAAGATGGTGACCAGTTTGATCAATACGCGTCTTCCATGGCAGTCAGTAAAGTGCGGTTTGGATGGGAAGAGGACGAAACGAGTGAAATATTATTCGGCTCAATAGTCAACTGGCTTATCATGGCAAGCAGTTGTCCACCTTGCATGTGACCTGATTGTGAAAGTGAAATCCTGACGGTCCCACCTAACATCATTGTATTATATCCAGGTAGTTACATACTGTTTAAGATTGATTTCTTCCTTTTCAGTTCCTAGTTCATCATTTTTAATTTAAAAGAAAAAGAAAAAGATTGATTTCTTCCATTTCAGTTCTTAGTTCCTTATTTTTAATAAAAAAAATTTTTTTCCTACCACAGCATTGCTTCCTATTCGCTGGACTGCTCCAGAAAGTTTACGCGATGGAATTTACACGGCCAAGTCAGACATTTGGTCATTTGGGGTACTCATGTACGAAATTGTAACTCTTGGCAGCTTCCCTTACCCTGGTCTTTCCAACAGAGAGGTTCTGGACTATGTGATAAGGGGCAATCCCCTGCCCCTGCCAGAAACATGTCCCTCGGCTCTGTAAGTCACCATCAGACAAATGAAATTAAGAAATTTGCAGTTTTCTCTCTGTTGTCAGGGGGAAACTTCTAGTATGTTCGAATGTAATAATGCTTTTTTAGGGGTTTGGGGGAAGGGGGGGGGGAGGTATTGTTTGGGACTTTTTTAAATAATTTTATAAGGCAGGAGTTTTAGTTTTCCTCCTCTAAAATTTAAAGTTTAATTTGAATAAGTCAGACTAATTACAGAAATGTCTTTTGAATTGTTGCCTCTTTAATTGACATACATAAAAGGCTTTGAATGGAGGAAACAAATGTAAGGTCTAGTGCAAGCATGCCTTCTTCTTCCAGTGCACTAAAACATTTCTATCAGTATCATGTTTTCAATAAACAGAAGAGTACCATTGAGACAACGAGACATGGACTGAGACAAAAGTACCCTGTTTAAGAGAAAGATGGAAATGAAACCTACGTGTAGTAGATCTATAAAATAAAAATAATAAAATAACCCACATGAAACAAACAAATAAAGAAAAAAACTTTGAAGTACAAAAAATAAGCATCAAAATGACAATAAGGATAACTGACAGTAAAAAAGAAATATTTTTCCTTGGTGGATGTGAAATCGCATGTCCCAACTGACAAGTAGATATAATAACTATTAGACTACCGTTAATGCCTTTTATTATGCCACGGTAGACATGCATGGCGAAGGCTGTCACTTTCTTCTGCCCTCAGGTCCCCCCTGACGACAAAAGTCAAGGGATGAGTGAGTTAGTGAGTGAATGCCAATTAGATGGGCGATAACTATCAAGTTAATGTTGGTCTGTGATAAGTACCCGTACAGTGGGATTATCTAGATATTGATGTGAAGTTCATAACAGAAAATCCATCTACTCATTAGCTTAGATGGCTAGCCATGTTTATTGAACTGAGCTTCCTGTATTCCAGTTTGTCAATATTTGCAAAGCATTGAGGTCTAGATAAGAGACAGCAAAAACCAATAACCCCCGAGATGGTAGATCTCAATAAGCCCTCGTGATTGGTACTATTCAATTTTTGTAAATTTTGCTGCTAGGTATGCACTAGATTTTTACACGTAAATATTGTCAAATAGCTGTATATCGGCAGCGTGAATTTTAATCCATTTTTTCTGTGAAAAAGGTCAATGACTCATTCTAGTTGATCATTTCTTGTTCAAATTCAATTTGTGTTTCTGAATGAATTAGGGGACATAGTGGCTCAATGGTAGAGCGTTGGGCTACGGACCTAGAGGTCACGGGTTCAATCCAACGTATGGACATGCGCTTTTTCCTGTTGCTTCACTCGACTCGGGTGAAAATGGGTAGTTTCGGCTGGGAAAGTATTTTGCAATAGACTATCATCCTATTCAGAAAGTGATAGTGAAAATGGGTACAGCTTCTGATGGGAAAGTGTTCTGTGATAGACTATCATCCTATTCAGAAAAGTGATATATCCAATCTGTCACTGTCCGCTTCATGCTATGGAAATCAGGATAAGCTCTGGCCCTATAAGCTGAGAGGCCTGAAAGGACTTCTTCTGAATGAATTCACCCGCCAAAGCCAATATATTATAATCTGTGTGAGAATTCGCAAAGAAAACATTTTAAACGGTGACTGCATTTAAGAGGGCTTTAAAAACGCATATTTTCTTATTATAGCTTATTTGTATGCCTTTACTTATATTCACCCATCTTTTTAAAATGTTTATTGTTATAGCTCATTTAATTTGCTGTATAGCTCCCTTAGTTATCTTTAAATTGAATCTGTTAAATATATATATATTTGAATTGTTTGTATCTGCGTTTAGAGCCTGTACTTGTATTGGTTTAGACGCATTATAAAAGCCATTTATTATTATTATTATTATTATTATTATTATTATTATTATTATTATTATTATTATTACTATCGCTAATTTTCATTGCTTTTCCCTGGCTCCCTTTCTTTTTACAGGAAGTCATTCATTTGCTGGTGTACGCGGCACGACCCTTATTCCCGGCCGGAACTGGACGACATTGTCAGCTCTCTTCAGCACACGCCCAACTGCCTCACACCTTGCTTGGACGCCCCAGCTGCCAGTGTGGCTTACGAAGACACAGACTCTTTGGAGATGCAAGATCTGCCCCAGACATTCCACGTTCCATCAAACCACAGCACTGTCTCGTCTCTGGCCTTTGCCAGGAACCGGTCACATAGCTGGCATGACAAGCCGGTGCTGTCAACCAAGAAGAAACCCTTCTCAGGCCTGGGCCTGCCCTCCTTCGGTAAAGTTGGAAGAAAGAATGCGGCGTCCCGCCGATCACCGTCGACCTCGCTGTTCAGGTCATCGTCTCTCTGCTCAGGCGGCTTACTCAGCAACAGCGTCTGCGGTTTGAACACCTGCAGCACTGGTGGCGGATCGCGATCAGAGCATGTCGGCTCTAATACCGGTGGAGTGGTGGTGGCGGATGTTCATGGTGAGGGGAGCAACACGATGCGCAGTTTGAGTCGCAGTGATGACCTGGAGCTGTCGCGCCGCAGAAACAGCGAAGAGACTGTTAGCATGCTGGATAGGAGTCCTGATGCCAATTCTGACAGGCTTGAAGACTACAATGAATTCAGTGCTATGGTCAACAGCTCCCAGCCATCTCTGAACGGTGACCATCCCATGCAGTCATCCACCATTTACAGTGATAGAGAAGAAACGAGCAGCGGTTATTTCAGTCAAAATTCCAAAGGAGACTCAAAACACTTGTGCCAGACTGTTACTTCTTTGTGATACTAAATACTAAGAGTTTTTATTTTTGTTGACTTGGTTTTTGTTTTTTTTTACCATTGTTACTGACATGTTCCCTTTCTCTCTGGCTGGAGGATTATAACGGTTCAGAGATGAAAGTGCTGGCCTCGCAACTGAAAGCTCATTGGTGGGAATCCCCTTCTATTCTATGTTGGATTTTTATTTTTTTTTTATTTTTTTTTTTTTTATTTATTTTTTTTTTTTGCTTAAGAGCAGGAATTGATATTTTTTCCCAACCTTGAGAGCCAAGTTGGGCAGGATCAAGTATCTAGTCTGATAAGTGGTGAACAGCATACTAGGAGATCCTGTTTACACCCTTTGTACATTTAACTCTGTAACTACCATATATCACCATGAACAAGATTTAACCCTTTGATTACCATTAAAGGCCAATGTATTGGTATGAACACAATTTAACGCTTTGACTAGTGTAAGGCTACGCATTGGAATGAGCGCAATTTTGACTTTGATCAAAATTTTGCTTATATATCGGGCAAAGTTTAGTCCAAAAGTAAAATTGTAAAAGTAAAGGTAAAGTTTTGTCCCGTGTCTGATACAGACGTTGGGTAAGTGTCTTGTTAGTGAGACACTCATCCTGCGCCATCTACATTGTGTGGTAGGGTGGCGAGTTGCTTTCCACGTCGCTTTACTTTTCTCTTTGTCCAAAGAGACTAAGCGTCCCATTACTGCTGGGTGGGCAGAGCGGAGGCCGACAAAAAAAACTCCCGACACGACTGGGATCGAACTGGGGACCTTCTACTTGAGAGACAAGCGCACTAAACACTGCGCCACTCCTGCCACTAAAATTGTGCTCATGTCAATAATAATGTCAACTTAAGGCGTTGAAACAGTTAATATTTGTGGGTCTTGTTGGCAGAGTAAAGTCCAAACTTAGGGATGGTCCATGATAATGGTTTTGATAATGGTTTTGAAACTCATTGATTTAATCAAACTTCACCGCCCTTTTGACTTTTCCTGTCAGTCTTTTTCAAATCTCTTTTTATGTGCCATCAACCACCCCCATACCCCTCCCCAACCTCTCCCACCCCACCGTGATTTACACACAGCATAGAAGAATAAAGATGAATTTTTCATCACACAGAGATACGATTAAACAACAGTACTAAAACTAAAACAAAATAAAAACATGCAGATGAACTTAAAAAGAAAAGAAAAAGTCATGAACAAAACTAGGTCTGATGGTAAAAATAATTTGATATTTTGGAGCTCTCTAAGAAACATATTGGCTCAATTTACCATTCATAATCATATTTAAGCTTTTTATATTCATGTATATTACAAAATGTTGGCATTTACAAGAATTGTATAAGTCAGTTGGTCTTGCTTTGTCTTATTTATTACTTTTTGAGATTTCATGTCTTTGAGATCATCTCTTGAAGCCTTTCCATTGTCAACATATTTTAGTGTACAATATGCATACTTTTATCATTCTTATTACTACTACTACTTCTGTCATCATTGTTATTATTGTTGCCAGTATTTTTTTTTATGTTATTTATTTATTTTATTTTATTTTTTTTATCTTCTTTTTAAATATAATACAGCAGTTACCGCTAAGTTACACACTGGCAAGTTGCAAGGTTTGCCATATTGCACTGATTTTCCAGTGTAACTAATTTCTTTACTCACTAATCACAACACCAAAATACCTTGCTTTCATACACATATAATGCAAAATACATTGCCTTGCCTTTTCTCAACAAGCTGCAACAAAATACGTGTATCTCAGTCCAGTTACAGATTAATGCATTTAATTGGTCAAAATTTGAGGGATTGGAAATAAAGCAGACAACATTAAGCTGTGCATACATGCTTGTCTGTGTGTGTGTGTGTGTGTGTGTGTGTGTGTGTGTGTGTTTTAGTGCATGATATAAATGAAAGACTGCAATCAATGCATGTAAAGTCCATTATTGGTCGTGGCACTTTGAGTTTAAGTCATTGCACCATTTTTTTTTTTTTTTTGCCACCTGTGCACCATCAACTTTGCAGTGACTACTGTATGGGATGAGGGAAAAGAAACTTGCACCAACTCATACTTCATGAACTGCCCAAAGGATGTCAATACGTTACATCTTAATGGGGTAAATAAACAAAGAACCCTACATAAATACGAAGTTTGATTGAAATAGCTTCAATGAAAAGAAAAGTTATGAAGCATAGTGTTACACATTAGGGTGAACATTTGAAATTAAGATGTACACATTAAAAATCTGTAATTGAAGAGTCTCAAACACTTATATCGAAGGCACTAAATACCACGTTCTGCTGAAGTTAAGAAAAAAGAAATCAGATTAAAGACAAGACCTTTATTTACTAGAAATCTTGGTCTAGGTCTAGATTTGAAGCTGAATCAAAGTTGGATCTGAACCGAAGAATGATATACTAAACGATGGTTGTGACATCAAAGTAGAGGCAAAATATTTTTCAGTTGAAATGCCCCTGTATTCCACATTAGTTGGAACACCTTAGACTTAGATAATAATATACTCTAGTGTATTACTTTAGAGTCCACTTCTTGTTTGAGTGTCATCTGCTAAATTTAGATCTGCAAAATTGGGTTGGATAAAAAAATGGTTTGGATTAAATTGGAGAAAAAAAAACCCTCAATTGTTTTATGCTCGATAGCCTGATTTGTGTTAAAACCATCTGTCTTGACAAGCTGGGTTTTGTTTTTGTTTTTTTGTTTTTTTGTTTTTTTCCTTCTTGAGAGACAGTCACTTAATTTTAAGTCTCTTTAAAAATAAGCATTAAAATTGGTGGAAATTATACCATTACACATATAATGGACATAAGTCAATAGAAATATAAGATGAATTCATCAGAAATATGGTGAGATATTTGGTGTCAAAGTTGGGGCATTTGTTGTTGTTTTTTGTTTTTTTTATCGCCTTATGTATATTATATACATTTATACACTAACACACATATATTTATTCATCCCTATGTGCCCAAATGATTACAATGATGTCGAACCTCATTGAGATTTCTTTTGATAAGTCTTTATTGCTTTTTTAAAATTTCTTTTACCTTTCAAACCAAATTACATAAGCTAACCTATTCATCGTTTTGCATCTATGCAATTTGTTCTTCTCTCCCGCCTTTAAGCCACAACCTCATTTTAGTGTAGTATTGATAATGCAAATTTACTTAATTTACCATGCATGATATTAAGTGGCTCTTTTTGTCTGGTTGTTTGTTTGGTTTTTCTTTTTGTTTTGATTTTTTTTACATTCCTTTGCTAGTTCGGAAAGTCACTCCTGAAGTCTGACGACTGAAAGATGAACCAGATGTAGTTGAGAGCAGAGGCTTCGAAAAATGGGATCAAGCCACCACCGGGAGACTGGAGACAGTTGTTATTTCAGGATCTGAATATATTTCTTTCATATAAATGGGGGTTTGGGGAGGGTCTGCTTTGGTAAAGCTGTAGACCGGCGGACCAGGACCGAGAGGTCAGGGGTTTGAAATCGTCTAGTGACTCGAGCGTTTTTTTTTCCTTTTAAGCAAGAAGATTTCCACCCCTATTGCTTCGCTCGGCCAAGGTGAAAATGGGAACAGCTTCGGCTGGGAAAGTATTTTGCAATAGATCAACATCCCATTCTGAAAGTGATAGATGTCATTGTCCGCTTCATGCTATGGAAACCAGGATGAGCTCCAGCCCTATGAACCAAAAGGGTTGAAAAGACTGCTTTTCATATAAATGTTGCCACTGTCCTTTGAATTTTCTCATGTTTGTTTATGTGCTCTAGGTTGTGAAGGCTCCAGTTACTCGCTCAAGATACTCCACATGAAGCTGCTATCCTCAAGATTAAAAATTTGTCCTTGGTCTTTTCTGATTTAGAGACCACCAAATTCAAATGTATACGGCTTTAAAAGTAAATTAGGACCCATATACATTGCACAATTAATCATGCTCTAAAAATGCTTTAAAAGGGGCTCTGTGACAAGCTTTTCTCATCCAGAAAGCAAGTTAAGTCCAGAGAAGCATGCATATCATCACTTTAACTTATTGACATCTTTAACCATTTGACTACTCTAACCCGATAGTTAAATCGTGCTCATGTTGATATATGGTCAAACCCATCCCGATATAGGGGCATAAGATGGTAAAAGAGTTAAATTATGCTCAAGCCAATATATCGGCTTAAAGTAGTCAAAGGGTTAATTTGGTTGGCAGAGAAAATATGATACACCTGTCACAACTGTGTTTTTGAACCAAGGCTCTTATTCTTATAGTGTGCAGTCAGTTTCTTCTGACCAGACACTGAAGCTTTACTTTATAGACTGATGTTTTAAGCCTTAATATTTAATTTTACTGAACTTGAGGCCTTCGTTATTTCTTCGAGGTCTCTTTTTTAAAAAATAATTTTTATGTCAATGCACCTTTCTATTTTTTAATTTTTTTTTCTTTTTTATATTTTTTTATATAAATGTTTGTAATGGTTGTAAGTGCCTATTTATAGACTTCTGGGTTGTGACTGCTTTGGTGCCATTTTGTCATGCTACGGTCATAAAGAATATTTTTATGCGATATACATGTAAATAACTCACTGGATTTAATGTGCCAAGATTCATTTGATATGGCCAGGAATGTTAAAGGCTCTGCTAGAGAGTCAACCGCTTCTCATTTGTCAATACTTATTTTTGTTGCCAGTTTGTCACATGTGCTTTGGCCCGTGCTTAGGTTATTGGTGAACCATAAAATATGGTTTGATACATCTATTTTTGCTTGTCCCTCAATCTTTTTGGATCAATATGAATTATTTTTTTTGCCATCCTTTGGGGCTTAGCTTCATTTATATGAAACATTCAACCAGTTCTGGAAGATTCAACAAACAAATTGACTTTGTACAGATTCCAAATCTTTTTTTTTTTTTTTTTTTAATTGAAGTAGGACTCTTCATTTCAGCATTTTCATTCCTCATTAGGAAACATCATGTTCGGGAACTGTTTTTGTTTCCCATAAAATAGTGTGAATATTGATCTGCTTATAATATATATTGAGAGAAAAAATGTGCATACAATCTCAATATTTGCACCCATACTGAATATTTTAAAACATGAAAGTGAGATATAGTTTACAATAAGCTGCATCTTTGTCTTTGACTTTTATTCAAAATGTGACCCATAGTTCATGTGTATATATTTTTGACTTGACTCTACAATTACTTTAATTATTACTTTTTACAGATGTTGAAAGAGAGAAAACTCAAAATGTCAATGTCATCTTCATGCCCATAATATGTATTATTATCTTTATGCAAATGATGATTCAAATTTGCCTTTGCTACATTTTTTTGCCTGAAGTGTATTCCAAAGATACTATGCGATCTTAAATAAATCATACATTATATATATATATTTATATAGTCCAACGTCAGCCTCCAGTTAAACTGTAAATGTTCCAAACTGCCTGCTTGTTACCAAGATGCAAATCTAAGTGTACAAAAACAGGGAAATTAGTCATTATAAATACTTTTATACACCAAGTCAATTCAGATACAATTTTAGTTGTATAATTTCTTTTAACCATAACGAAAGCCATTTTGAGGAATGTAAAGTCCCTGTTGGTTTTCACAAAATAGTGGTAGATTATGTTCTTATTGAATACCACAGTAAATCTCCATAAGACATATCTTATCATGATATATTTTAAAGGGCCAATACTTAATACATGCAATGATGATGACTTCTCTCCCTTCTCCTTTTGCTTTACGCCAACGCCCATTTTTCCCCCTTTCCAAAGCGTGTACTGTTAAGAGGTTTACATGTGTATATTTCCATTTCTTGAACAAGCAATTACCGTACATCCTTTAAAGAGAACAAAATGGCATTTGTTGTTTGATTTACTTTTTATGCTGTAAAGATGCACCATTTTTATCACATTGTAGAAAAGTCAGGCTTTGTTGAACTTACAATGATCAGTCTGATCAGTGTGCTCTTTGAAATTTGAATCACGGTGCTTAAATGTATTTTGTTTAGGTATTATCAGTTTTCTTTTGTGAATTGAAAGACAATATCTCCCCTGTCGAGTTTAACACACTATTAGTATTAACATCAAACAATTATATTTCCTTCATTCTTTCTAAAAAAAGAAAATTCTTTTTCTTTTTTTCTTTTCTTTTTTTTTTTGGACAATATTATCTTTAACACATCCTATCTTGCTCCAAGAGTAATCTGGTTTGTTTGTTTTTTTCATTCTCTTTTTCAAGTTTTTTTAAAATTATTTTTGTTTTGTTTTTGATTCTCACTGAGATGACAATGTTTAAAGTTATGATTGTAGGCCCCGCCCTCTGATGGCATTGTTATAGGTGTTTGATGGTAGGCCCCGCCCTCAGATGGCATTGTTATAGGTGTTTGATGGTAGGCCCCGCCCTCTGATGGCATTGTTAAAGTTGTGTGATGGTAGGCCCCGCCCTCTGATGGCATTGTTAAAGTTGTGTGATGGTAGGCCCCACCGTCTGATAGTATTTCTATGGTTGTTTCAGATAGCCAACTACATGAATGACATAGTAAGACTGCTTGGTTTTGATAGCAACACCCATACCATTCAAAATCTCACGATGAAGAAGACGAAAAGGCCAACTAGGCATAATCTGGGCCTGTTTATGCTTTAGGGGGTTCTCTTACAAGGGACGGTCCTTTTTGAGTTACAGTATTGAAAGTTTGATGAAAGTTGTGGAAGAAAAGAACCAATGAAAATGGATAACAGTGACAAATCCATGTCTTGGAATTTGTGATTGGTTGAGCTTGAAAGTTAAAAGTAATATATTATTGCAGATTGATCCCCACTATGCTGTGTTACGATTCTCAATATTTATTTTTGTAATTAATTATTGTTCAATAAAAACATTTTACATGTACTCTGCTTCCCATCCCCCCCCCCCCCCCCACCCCCCTGAATCTGCTTGGCTCAGCAATGTTAGTGTGACCTTTATGCATTTTAAGAACTAGACAGAACATTCCACTCATGTTAATGATCACTTTGTTTGTACATATATAATACAGGCTTGAATAATAAAATAATGATAAGATATATACTTTTCTTAAAGAACATTTTTTTTGTATACAGATGTGTGCTCTCCTTTTGTACGTTACGTTTTACATTTTCTGTCATACTCATTTCCTCTTTTCCATGACCATTTTGGGCTGACTTATAAAAAAATGTAATTTTGAAAA
>JBCHJU010460301.1:0-12784 GCA_039654505.1 Plocamopherus imperialis
AGGTTTCTGTAAAGTTTTATCAAAATATCTTTGTTAATAATGATTTTACAACATCAAACGAGTGTTGCGTTTTTTTTGGGTCACCTGGTATATATATATATGTAAATATATATAACTTTCATAATATAGAATAAATATTTTTATATAGCCTAAGTATATAATATACAAATACTTTTTATCTGCAGTTACCTATCAATCTCATTAAGAGTCTAACAATTTTAGATCTAGATCTATCTCTGAGTTTGTCAAACGTTCAATTTCATTTTGAACAAATAGCCTAGCCTATTAACGAACATAATCAGTCTCAATTCAGCACATTGCGTTTCCATTTTGCGCAACTTTAATAGATCGGGATTGATGGAAATGTAAACTATTAGGCCTTGACTTAGATCTATAAAAATATTCTAGTCTAGAATTAGATCAAGATTTCTTATTAAAGATCTACTGTTGACTTTAATAAATCTATATATCTTATAGGCTAGGTCTTATTCAATATAATTTATAATCTAAAAAAGCTGGTTGAGTTGAACCTCCAGGTATCTTAACCATTGTGGTAGGCTTTATACGGGCCTATGTCATTGTATGTCTTTCATAAATAATAAAAAATTGTAGGATTGATTTCAAAATTTTAACGAGGGGTAATCATATTTATACATAGATCTAGATCTATTTTGTCGTTCAACTTCATCCCCGGGCAACCTAAACACCCGGCGTATACTATATCTAGATCTAGTCTCATCATAGTAATAATAAATTAATTCCTTTTTCTGAAGGCAATAGAAATAGGATCACGGACATCTACAGTCTTCATACTATTAACTTTAACTATCCTGTACATGGTGTTTGTAAACTTGTTAGAAACCTATCTACCTAGATCTAGATCTAGATCTGATCCAGCCTATATTACTAGATCTTGATCTAGATCTAGATCTACCTATTGGGCCTACTAATTAATTATTACATTAGTGTATTTAAATTTGAAGTTATGATGAAAAATGGACAATGACAAGGGCCTAACAGCTTTGCCCCTGCATTCTACAACTTTACATTTATTAAGCATTTTCAGTGAATATGGAATTAATAACTTTTCAATAATATAAAAATGGCGATAAAATCAAACCATTCTCCTAGAAATCAGGTATAAATCCAAATGAATTTCATTGAAACATAGAGATAGTAATCCAAACGACAACACATTTCAGCATCCGAAGTTGGAAAACGAAACCAAGTTAACCAACATGCTACATCGATCGGAACAGCGTCCGAGAAATAGTGCCTGGTAATCTTTTGCACAGTAATAACAGAATTGCTTCAAAAGTCTTGTCGACTTATTGATTGGATTTTTAAACACATTATTCAATCATTGTTATTTTGATTTGTATTTATTTGACTAAAATTCGCTGAAATGCGTGTCGTTTTGAATCATTACGCTGATTGTCGTCATCCTAAATATAGTTCACATGCAAGAACTGGTCAGAAATTCACGTTTTCGATCGCCTTCGCTAGCAAAGTCAGGATTCTGGCTGTGCGCATCCTTTCTAATCTAGTAGTCCTTGATATATATATATATTTTTATTTTTTTATTTTTTTATTTTATTTATTTTATTTTTTAGAATGTAACTGCAACAAAGGGACCCCCAGTGGCACCTCAAGAGGTAATCATTGAAAATTTAATTTTATGAACCAAATAAGTTGTAATTTGTAACTTGTTATAACCTGTAACTTTTTATATTCCCCTATTCGAATTATACAGATATCCTTCAGAGAACTCTTTAAAAGTCGTCATAATATTGTAATAAACTATGTGGAATTTCTATGTGAGACTATAGGACATTTATCATTATTGTGGCCTGTTATCTTATAATTTATAGCTTATATAATTGCTTTTGTCAGGCTTCACATTTGGAGTTGAAAGAGAGAGCAAGAAAACTATTAGAAAAAGCACAAAGGGAAGTTGCGGAATCTCCCAAGGATATTAATGCTCAGGTAAATGCTATAAAGTTAATCCATCTTGGGTCTAAGATAATGATGTGCCATCCACAGTTATGTGCAATTTGCCCATATATTTGGATTAGTATATTGGGATGAGCACAATTCAATTCTTCAACATCAATTTTCCCGATATATCAGAAAGAGTATGATTTAACTCTTTGACTACAATTGTGAGAGTTCATCTTGCTCATCCCGATATGGGTAAAATTGAAGTCAAAGAGTTAAATTATGCTCATCCTGATATATGGGGAAAATTTTAGTCAAAGAGTTAGTGTGCTCATTGTGATATAAGGGGAAAGTGCAGTTGAAAAGTAAAATTGTGCTCATACTGGTACATCAGCTTCCTCTGGTCAAAGAGTTAAAGTCAATACTATGTTAGAAGAGCAAATGCAAAGTACAAAGGTTTAGGTCTCTGACATAACAAACAGATGTCTGTAGTGGGGACATACTGCTATGGTGATCGACCTACTGAAGAGCAACAATTTATGACAGAATTACTTGTTCCAATCTAATTCAGAACAATCACATAGTAAGGGGACTGACAGTTTACATGTTGTTAAAATTCAACAAACCTTTTTTTTTTTTAATTAAAAAAAGATATTAAAAAAATGCTTACAATCTGAAATCCCATTAACAAATAAGAGGTCAATGTCTCAAACTCCAATTTAATGCTCTCTCTTGCTCTCTCTCATCCGTTCTTCCCATCTCTTTGCTGCTGCTTGTATTCTTTTTTTTCTTTTCCATATCCCATAATGCCTTTATGGGTATGCTGCCCTTTATCTGATTTCTAGAAACATCTCGCTGTTTATGGCACACTCATGCGCAACCTGAGTCATCTCCAAGACACTGGCACTCTTGAACCTTCTTCTTTCTCACAACCAAAGTTAATGATAATAAAAAACAAAAAAAAACTCACAAGCACACCGTTGATTTCGTTATATAAACATATAACCATTAATTTTGGGATTTTCGCTTTTTCACTTCAAAGTAAACTTAACTGAAAATTACTCATCTCATTTTTTGTTTATGAAAAAGTTGTCCTTTCAAGCCATTCGGCTTATAGGGCCGGAGCTTATCCTGGTTTCTGTAGCATGAGGTGGACACCGACAGTGACAGATTAGATCTATCACTTTCTGAAAAGGATGCTAGTCTATTGCAGAATACTTTCCCAGCCAAGCTGTACCCATTTTCACCTGGGTCGAGTGAAGCAACAGGGGTAAATTTTCTTGCTTAAGGAGAAAACGCATTTCCCTACGCAGGTTTGAACCCGTGACCTCTGGGTCCGAAGCCAAACACTCTGTCCGCAGGGCCACTACGCCCCCCCACCCCCAAGGGATAGAGAAATAGAGACAAAAGGGTGTGGCCCGGCAGCCGTGGAACAGACATTTGATTAATGCATGCAAGTCACCTGAATGGGAACGGGTACTCGTGGGAATAAGGTCGAGTACCACTCCAGCTTGACCAACCACTGTCGCAGCATCTCACCTATTGTCATCACATGACCCCCGCCGGCTTTCACATCTATTTCCTGTTGAGTAAACAACACAAGAGAAGAAAAGGGGAAAATTAAATCATGAGAATGGACGGGGGGATTTTAGGAGAAACAAAAATTAAAAGCAATGAGTTCTTAAGGTAAATAAATAAAACAAAGAAATCTTTAACACGTACCTATCAGTAACAGAAGTGAGGAAAGAACATAGAGACAAAGAAAAAAAAAAAAGGCAGAACATTTGATGAATCGGAGAAAGCCTTCCAAAGAACAGGTCCTCTTGAATTATGAGTCTAAGAGAAGCAAAGAGATGGAAGTGATGTGTGCAGCAAAAGCTGAGAAAAAAAAAGAAGGAAAGAATAGTCTGCTTGAGAGCTGACCACTATAATCTATCTAACCTTTTTCCAAACGGATAAAAGAGGATGAGTTCTGCACTGTTTTGGTTTGTACAGAGTACAAAGACAATAGACTGTTTCATTAGCCGACATTATACTTATTAAAAAAAAAAAAAGAAAAAAAGAAGCACAACTATCCACAAAAACAGAAATACCATGTAAAAAAACAAACCAGACCCCCCCCCCCCCCCCCAAAAAAAAAAAAAGGCTCAACAAAACAAAAAAAAAAAAAACCCAAAACAAAACAAACACCACATTGTAAGGAAAGAGTGAAGAAAAAAGCAGCAGCTATAAAAAAAAAAAACAAAAAAAAGAAAAAAAAAGAAAAGAAAAAAAAAACAACCAATTTCTGAGTCAATCAAGGATAGGATCCAAAAAAGTCTCAGGACTTACCCTTTGTCTTCTTAAAACTGAGGGGTGGCAGTAAAGAATTTATATTACTCATGAAAAAAAATATGTTTGATGGCAAGACAAGTAGTGATAGAAAAATGACTCCATTCAATATAGGATTTTCTCAAGTGTAGAGGTAGACCTGTGTCGGTTACACATATAGAGCCATGTTCAAGAGAAATGCAATACAGGAAAACCCTTCCAATCAAACTTATTTTTGTTCTTCTGGGCTTGTCTGCACTTTTTTTCTTTTGTCTTTTGCAAACATGGCACAACCTGTTCGCAAAGGCTAGCAACTTGAGCTTAAACCATGGCAGTATCCTTCCCTCCCCTCCCCTCCCGAAGAATTTTTAAAGAAAAATACAAAAGAAAAAAAAAAGAAAAAAAAAGAAAAAAAAAAGAAAAAAAAAGAAAAAAAAGAAAGAAAGAAAGAAAAGGAAAAAAAAAAAGATAGAAAAAAAGGAAAAAAACCCAATGAATCTATGCATATATATTCTCACTGCACAAAATACTACACTTAACACATAAAAAAACAACAAAACAATAAGAGGTCATCTATAGTAAAGAAAAAAAAAAAGCATTATTATAGGCAACATGATGACCCCCCTGTTGGGCCTGAAGGAAATTTGTTTATAACCTCTGCTCGAGGCCTCCTTGAAAGTTGGAAGATTGCTGTGTGTGTGAGATAAGGGATTTCCTGGCGCAGTCAAAGTCAATGACCCTGTACATACAAAACAGCACATCAGTTATGGCTATAATTGGCATATAAGGTCAAGCAATGCTAGGCAAATAATTATTCCATACAATACAGAGGTAAATTAGTTCTACTTTATAGGAAGGTTTGGTAAGTAATGTCAGTGGTAAGGTAATTACAGTTTTGAAGGTAAAAGTAAAGAATAAGAATGAGAGAAAACAGAATCTTGGACAAAGATTAGATCATTTATGTATGGGTGATACTTCTGTTGCACTAAGCAGTTGGCTTTTAATACTAGCTTCAAGTTCAATTACTTGTGAATTCTCTAACAAATAGAGCTTAAACTATATACATGGCTCAATCACAGTTTTAAAAATAAACTCCCAAAACAATTAAGGGTATTTTGCTCTCAGATCAATTTATATTGCAGGTTCGTAAGACAGGCTTACTAACTAATAAATGTCGAACAAAAGACAGGTTTCACAAAACCACTGAGAAAATATGACAGCGACAGGACCATCCTGTAAAGCTGATTCAGGCAACATCGTAATACTTTCTTTGACCGTTTTACTGGCAAAGCTTTTCAATAATTTCCATTGATGACTGTATGCACATTTCAAACACCATCGCTCAAATGAAATGCGGACAAAAGTTGAAGCCCAAATTGGCAGTAGGCACAAATGGTAATTTTTTTTCGGAGAGTAAAAAAGAAAGAGCATTGTTTGTGAAACCTGTCTGTCAACAAGACACACACAAAAAAATAAAAAAACAATCTTTTTTAACTAGAGTCTGCTGTGGCCAGCAATACTCACCAACTGAATGTGAAGAAGCTCTGGCAAATCATTCAGTGAAGTATGATTGTGAGTTTTTTGTTTTTTACTATAATATTTGAACAGATGGACTCTATAAAATATGCTGTAGAGGGGTGATCCAAACAAGAAAAATTATTCTTATGGAACAAAATTTCAACTTTTTTTTTTTCTGTTTACTGTTTTCATTTAACTTATTATTATGAGAAAAAAATAATTATAGAATGAATATCTAAAATTAAAAAAAATATATATCTAAAAAATGAAGGGTGGAGGATTGTGGTTGTTTGATGCATCCAGAACATCCACATAGGGCGCCATTTCTGGCCATACCTCATCATCATCCAAATAAGGTTCATACCAGTCCCACAAGTCGTTAGGTGGCTGTGAATATCTAGTGGAAAAAGCAAAGAAAGAAAAAAAAAAAAGAAAAAGAAGAAAAAAAGGATTGAAATTTAAATAAATTGCTGGTCAATAATACAAATGTCTTTACAATACCTTCATTTTGGAGAGAAAAAAACAAAACAAAACCCCCTATTGAAATCAAAATAAAATAAAATCTAAAATCCATAAAAACTAAACCTTTTTTTTTTTTTTTTTCAAAATACAGATACAAAATAAAATCATTAACATTATCTTTCCCTTAAAATGACAAATTTATAAATAACCCATTCTGTGCCAGGGGTACAGATGCTAAAATTACATCCCTGTGCAAGGCACCATCAGCCTTATTAGCACAAATGTCATTATTTTCTCAGTAATTCAGTTATTTATAGGAATTATCATCATCTTTTGTATGAACAACTCTATTATTGTGCAATTATACTATGCCAAAGTGTTCAGGAGTTTAATTCCCTAAGAAATGCTATAAATAGCAAGAACTCATGGGCCCGAAAATTTATTGGTCCAATTGCACATCACAAACAAATTCTCGGGCCATGGAACAGAAGGGGTTAAATGGAAACAGTCTTTAATAAATGGAAGCAATCTTTGATATAAAATGTAAATCGATCTTCTTCATCACTAATAATATCCGTTGTTCTGACCAGATCTTTAAACCTTGGCACTGCTAATTCTTACTGGGGCAAAATAATTAAAAATAGTACAAAATGTATTATATATTTATATGGAAAAATGAAGTCTTGGAAAAATAAAACCTATACCTGATATAGCGGAAGAACGGGAGGAGGATTATAAAAATATTAAAACAAAGAACAACTGCAAATAGAAAGTGATGATAAACTTACCGGATGTACATGAAACCCAGCCCTCGGATGAAGGGTGAATCTGAGTGTGTAATGAGGTTATTCACTTGCTTTTTAGTTAGCTTCAAGGTGAACAGCTTGAAGAGTAAACAATAGGCACTGGACACGATTCCCCCAGCACCCACACCACGCACCTGTGGATGGAAAGGAGAATGTCAAAAACATCTTTTGGTACATATTATGAGACAGGACATGTGTGTTTGATGTACAGCCATCGTCTTATCTCTGGCAATAACCCCATGAATGGATTTGCCGGAGACAAAAACAATAGTGGGGAAGTTTTATCTTCCATGGCCCACATCACGGGTTGAAAAGTCTCTGTCCTCTATCAAAAATGGGGAATCCTGGGCAGACGGGGTGGGGGGGGGGGGGGATTTAGGATGTAAGGGGGAAAGGGATGTTTGGCAAATCACTAATTTTAATGTATTAAAACTGCAACCCAAATACTTCAAAGATCTTTAAATTACGAAAAAGCAAAAATTAAAAATATGAAAGTTTCTCACCCCACCACACATTCCTGTCTGACCAGCAGTTTTCCTACTTCCTTTCTCCCAAGGTTCTAAGTGATCCACCTGAGGATTGGAAAAAAAAAAAAAGACATTACAAAGACAATTAATTGCTTTTCACCAACTAAGGGCATTAAAGGTATTAAAGAAAGCATCAACAAAGAAAGCTTTTGTTGACCAACTTATATTCCATCCTCCTGTCTATCATCAAATCTAGAGACTCAAACTGGTATTCAGGGTGTGATGTCTGTCCAAGCAAAATGAGAAAACACACATAATGTGCACTAGTAGACAATTCATGAATGTTTACAAATCAAATGACTCAACAAGAGATGATATTTATAATGAAAGATGAAAATATTTAAAATTCAATGAAAACAACGTTCAGAAAAATACCAACCCTGTAATATATTTCATCAACCACTTCATGGAATGTCTTCAATTCAAAAAGCTGCACTTTGAAATATGGGGAAGACTGTATATTGGTGAGGATCAACGTATTCAGATTCATTGTTTTGTCATTCCCCCATGGCACCAATGGGTTGTTGGGTGCCATGATGGACTGGAGAAGGGCCTCTTCCTGGGAAAAAAAAATAAAAAATCATGATACAGAAATTATTTCATTTTCAGTACAGTAGAAATCAAAAGACATGCAAATATTATTTTGGAATAAATAAAGTCAAACAAATAATAATAAAAATCTGATAATCAGTCATCCCTATGGGGCTAACATCTCTAGCATTATTCGCCCACACAAGTCTATAAACTCAGGCAATATTGACCAATAAAAAGCATCAATGAACTGCCTATTGCCAACGACCAACTCAGTGGCAGTGGATAGTTTATCGATTGTGTGGTCACTCACTAATTAGTGTAGGGTAGGCTAACTAGCCTACACACTAAAGCATGGAAGAATCTATGTGTTTTGCCTAGCCTACGGTGAGAGAGAGAGAGAGCCTTCAGACTACACACATTGCTTTTCACTTTTCATTTGCTTGTTCATTTCACGCACGGCTCTGGTTGGTCTGACGCTGACATTTCAAAATTTTAAATATACGTGATATCAAGAATCGCTATAAAATGTAAACAAATATCCATTCCTCTTGACTTAAAATTAAAGTTGATTCAAGAAGCTGAAAAGAAAACATGCTCTCTTTATCTTTTCAATCCAAGGGAGGTAATCGAAATACCCGTGGGGGAAGACTGGGTTGGGGTATATCTTTCTTTAAAATATATGCCCTCTCCTTAACACAAATTCTTATACATACTAATTTCTCTGGTCCCTTTCAGTTTATGTTAACAGAAATCTAATGTAGCCATATATATAATGCCACTAGTAACGAAGATCCTCGAACTCTGACACTGACACCTCCCTGCTTACGCCATCAAACCAAATGTTGCGTCTCGGCTGTATATAAATAATAAAAATATTAGCTCGTAAGCCTTGATTCTAGATCTTGGCTACCTGAGGGACTGGGGTTAGAATGGGGTTTGGGTTCGGTGTATGCAGGGTCTCTCTTGGGGATTTACAATTTGCAGTGGCTGCACATACGGAACCATATGAGCAGACGGTATCATCTGGCTATTCGTACGTGAGTCCTCGTTTTCGTTCAGGTGTGTCGCAGTTGACTACAAAGCTGTGCGACGCAACGCTCAGGTGTTGCCAAGGCCTAACGCTTAGACAGATCTTGAAATCTAGATAGGCCTACACGTTGAGCCTATATATATTATATTATATATATATATAGATCTAGAAGATCTAGATAGAGGCCCTTGGCCTTGGCCAACATTTTTAGATCTGTCTACCGTGCCAACCTAACCTATTTGATGTGAGCCATGGCATCATGGTTCGGTGGCAATGGATAAATTGTCCACTGCCATCGAGTTGGTCATGGCAATGAACAGTTCATGGATGATCTGTCCATTACCACCCACAGACTCAGTATCAGTAGGTCAGTAGGCGTAGGCGGTTAAACTGAACGCTGTTGTGTGGTTGTGAGTAGGGCCTATCCAACAGTGGCAACAGGCTTAGTCTAGATCTAAATCTAGATTAAATTAGATCTAGATCTAGATCTTAGATTGTCTTATAGAGAGGATTAAAGTCTACTGATTACATATCTACTAAATTGTTACTAGATTTAGATCTAATTAGATCTAGACTCTAGATTAGATTTTCTATATTAGTTAGATCTAGATCTAGATATCTAGAGATCTAGGCCTATTCTGGCCTATGATCTAGATCTAGATATCTAGAATTAGAATAGATCTAGATCTATATCGTAGCCAGCCACTCAAGTCAATGCCTTTGACTTTGACATTATTTAACGTTCACCACGCCAAAATCCTTGCGTGAATCTAGATCATATCAAATAGACTAAAATATATCTAGACTTGCCCTGGAAGGGATTGTATTAATTAAAATTAAATCGTACTTAATCAGGCACAGGTTTTGTTTGAATTTGAACCACAAATCTCCTCTGAACACAGAACTTGGATCTAAGGCAAACCTGAAACCATTCACTTTGAAGTCGTAAACAACCACCAGCTTCCTTCCTCCACTCCTCAGCGATACCAAATAATCGAATATCCTTCGAAAATATATTGATATAATGTGAAAATGATGGGTCCTCTCTAGATTCGGGAAAAATAAACAACATGTAAACAATTACAAACCATGCATACTCCGTGACTTAAAATTATATTATCGGTTAAAACCCGACTGACGGCCATTGCACTAAGAGATTTTTTTTGGAGGGGGGTGGTTATGTTGAGGCTTTTTGGGTTTGTTTTTTTTGTTGGGTTACTCGCTTTTTTGTCCTGAAGACTACAGCTCTTTGGTCTTACTTACTTTTATTTGTCTTGATTTGTATCAAGTTTTCAACCTCTTCCTCATAAATGGTGTTATTGGTTTTGCACGAGTTGATTCTTGAAATCATAAGGCTTCTCTAAAATCAATTATTTGCTTCATTTACATAAGCCGTTGTTTCGTTTGTAATGAACAGCTATATATTTCTTACCCGTTTTCGTTGCGTTGATAGTTTTGGGGGCTTTGAATGACAGTTTTTCTGCAAACCATCTGAACGACTGTTTGAAAACAAAGCAAATAGATATGATTTTTATTCTTTTATTTCCTATCGTGCTATAGTCATCTGAACGTGTCTAGTTCTCTCCGTAACGAACTGCACGGTAGTAATTACTGTAATAATCGAGAAGATGGTATCGCACAGAGCTGCAAGTCAAAGTCGTTGAATGGACGTTCAAAATGCCGAAAATAGAATATTCACAAGAGTCACTGCGCATGACTTCAACTGCTGACTCTCAAGCTTTGATTTCTCCCCCTTCCCTCTCCCTCTCTCGGTCTCTCTCCTCTCCCTCCCTCCCCCCCCTCTCTCTCTCTCTCTCTCTCTCACACACACACACACACTCACAAAAGCACACGAACAAACTTTAATCATTAAACAGAAAAGAAAAGAAAATACATAACTTATCTTCTTTATTTCAACAAAGACACTTTACATGAGAAAAAACATCACAGGGCTTGGATTTTATATACATGTTATAATGCCTTTTATCTTTATAAGAACTTCTACTAGCATCAGTCAAAAAGTGATGCAAGTGAGTGAGTATTAGCACAGGGCGATTCCAACCATCCATGGAATCCACAGTCCAACGACTCTTGTGTACAGTGAAACCCGAATCCAATGAACTCGGACTCAACGTACAACTTGCATTCGACGAACAGAGAAAAATCCCCATTTTTTCTCCCCTCATAAACTATATTAAATATCTTTTATCCAACGAACTAATCTCAATCCAACCTCGGTTCCAATGAACCAGATGTCACAGCAATCAAAATAAAAAAATCAAAGAAGCTCATAGTCCTATTGTCAGTTGATAAGAAACAAGGCTATTATATTATTAATGCTACGCCCACTTGGACTAGGGGTAGGGCAAGGTGGTGGATAGGGCCTACAGGTATGCAGAGACAGTTGTGAACCGGGGGGTTGGCGGTTAAGGGGTAGCGTATGGCAAGGCCTGGAGACGCAGAGAAAATGACCGTAGAGGGGAGGGCGAGGGGGCAGCATAGCGATCAGCAGTAAAAGACGGCGTGTGGAAGATACTGATAGGAGATCAAAGAGATGTCGGAACTTTAATACATGAGTAGTTTATTTCCCTTAGACCTTTGCTTCAACGAACCTCGCGTCCAACGAACTTTTACAGAAGACTGAACGAGTTCGCTGAATCCCAGTTCTAATGTATTAGAATCAGCAGAACTTGAACTAACTTACAAGAGATTGAATCTCGACACAGACAGTTTTCGTTGACTTAAAATCAGCATAATACATGTAGATGTATTACGGTTCATCATGAGAATCGTGGTAACAGGGGACTAGGCTAGCATGGCGTATCACTTTTGTCACTTCTGGTAAACGCAACGGTCTACATCTCGTAATCAATTAGGCCATCCAACTGCCAGCATGTTGCTGTTATACATTTACCTCTAACCCGTCTGCCATTGGTCTATCTGTGTCAACACTCCCTGTCAATGAAGCAACCCCCGACATAGTCGTACCGGTAATAGAATGGGACATTCATTCTTGCTAAACTTAAAAGCAAAATCGTCATCCTTGCCTGGCAGCAAGCAAAGAATAATCGTGAAATAACATATGATTCCACTGTGTTGAACCGATTCTACAAATTTTACTTGGGAACTGATTCTATGCAAAGCTTTTAAGCAAAATCATTGATGATTGCCTGGCCCAGTGAAGAAAAATGGTGACATCATCTACTACAGTTCCACTGAACTGATTCTACAGCTTTATACTTGGAACCAGTGGAACGATTCTAAAATCGAAATCAAGCCTAGCCCAAGTGTGTGGCCAAAACAATATTTGTCTTTGACATAATGCATGTAATATGTTTCATGCCCCCAATTGAAGCTAAGGATCTTGGAAACAAGTTCCAATTCCTAATGAAAGTCTACGTCTTGCCCAATCGTTGGTGTCCACCTATTAGCAAGTTCACGTATACAAGATTTGCACAAGGCTAAATGATTATAATAATAATGAAATTTATTTATACAGCGCCCATTCCAAAGAATGGGGGCGTAGTGGCTCTGCCGACAGAGTGTGGGCTTCGGACCCAGAGGTCACGGTGCAAACCGCCATAGAGAAATGCGTTTTTTTCCTTAAGCAAGAAAATTTACCCCTGTTGCTTCACTCGACCCAGGTGAAAATGGGTACA
>JBCHJU010460411.1:0-12784 GCA_039654505.1 Plocamopherus imperialis
TAACACGAAACTACATGGTCCAGTGAATGAACTAGTCAAGACCACTCCATTCATAATTGAAACTGGTCTTTCTGTGTGTAGTCGTGAAGTGAACGACAGAAGAAGAAGAAATTATTATTATATCAATAGTATTATTATAGCTCTTATTATAATTATTGTTACTACCGTTTAAATCCTTATTTTATGGGGAAATGGGCCCAACCAATTATTAATAAAGGTTTTTGTCTGAAGGTGATTAATGATAATGATTAATGATTAGAAAGATAATAGATACCATACCTTACAAAATTACTAGGGATGTTGTCATATACAATGGCATGTTTGCTAAGTACAGTCAATTTTTTTCACAGTCATAAGGCTGTAGTGGTAAAATAAAAATGGAAGTTTATTATGTATACCGTCTGAGTTCTTACGTTTTTCATTTTGTGATATGATCCTTGGGATCCTCTTCGTGTTCCTACCGGATAATGTGCTGCTCAGAAAAAGTAGAAATAAAAGCGAAAACAAACAATTGACACAACAGCCTGATTAATAATATAGTGGACCAGACAGGACAACTCTCAGACCTTTGAGGGTGTCCGTCAGAATATGTATTACATAGACGTCATTCGAGGAGATAAAACAGGCGTACGATTGTCATACTGCACTGAGACACATCAAAAACGCACCATTATTATTCAGATTGGAAGCGGTTTAATCGAGTTTTGGAAAATCGTGAGTTGTGGGGTGGAGGGATTTATTAAAGGAGGAGAAGTCTTTGCAAAGTGGCTTGCCCGTCTGAAAGATAATATAAGATATGAAGTCATTGCCAAACAATAGAACAACGCCAGTGCCTTAATGTGCGCACATGATACGATCAAACCAACTAACCACAATAATTACACAACCAATGCCAGGCCCAGATACCCCAAAACGATGCGATCAAACCAATCACAAAGTCACTGCAGGATGCGAAATGGCTGTTCATTGATAAAAAAAAACATTCACATGTTCAACTAAGTCTAGATATGCCTAGGTTATCTTTTAAAGAGCACTGCAAGTAAACAGTTATAAGCAATTTTTTTCATTCCAAATTAGTATAACGTTCACAGATCAATACTCAATATCAGTGAACACAGATAATCCTCCTTAGTATGACTCCCTTTCACTTTAATGTGCACGTTATTTTATTATATTGTTTGAGTCTTATAAATTGCTGACAAGGTCAGTTCACTGGGTATTCTTGTCGACGAGCCAAAAAGTACCTTATGCAGCATGCTGATGTTAGTATTTTACATTTTTTAATCTTCAGTGTCTTTGCCTTATGCTATACGGGCTTGACGTTTCATTTCCACTTGTGAGGGAAAATTATGCAATTACTGTTTGAGCAAATAAATTTTTAGACTATTTTTATATTAAATTCTTGATGTGGTAATACAGATTGACTAATTGCTTTTGAAAAAAGGAACGGTTATCCTATTTATAAATCTTTGTTTTTTGAGGGGCAGCCATAGCAATTTTTCATCTGTATTTTTGCGTTACGTCTTGTATACTTATCAGTTGTAAATATGATTGCTTTTTTATTTGGATTTGTCAATAAGGATTCCATAAACAAAAATAATTGAAAATCCTCTATCCCGGAAGGGAACTATTTTATTCTTTTTTTGTTTTTTTGTTTTTTGTTTTTTATCGAAAAACGAGTGTCCTCAACAGAGGAGGGTCGCAAGCGAAGGCAATTATTGTAAATAACCTTGCCCAAGGGTTGAATCACAATGTCCCTGGCGGGATTCGAACCACCAGCCTTTCGGTTGTTATCCAAAAGCACTGTAACCTTCACTTTCTGAAGAAATCTAGAAACTTTCTGTTTTGTTTTGTTTTATCAACACATGATATATAAAGAATAAACACAAAACAGACAACTTGCTTCATTCATGGTGGAATCGAATAGAATCAGTCTCAATTAAACAGTCTGCTATATTCAATTTCGACGTGGCTCAAATCGACCATTAGGTTAATCAAATTATGCGACAGAGTCGAGCGTTATCAGGCAGCGGTTTCACGCTTATGTGCTGCATGGCAAAAAGCGGTGTAATTCATTCTTCTAATTTTATTCTTTAGATTCTACGCAGAGAAGGCTCGATATTATTTAAGAATAATAATCAAGAAGTTTCTAAGAATTATTATTGAACCTATTCATTTAACGATTATGGACGATACTAAGAAATGACTTGATTTTTATGTGGGTAAGATTTGAAACGAATCGGGTAAAGGTTGCTGAGGAAATGACTGGTCAAAGTTGGGTACGAGTTCTTTTTATCCATCCGAAGTATTGGAAACCCTTTTATAAAGCGTTATCCTTGACGTGCCTTGACGTCAGTTGGCAATGTTCCACAATATCATTGCATAGTCTGAGAATAAATTAATGGACGATATTTATACGCTCCTACATCCTTGGACAATTTGAATAATATACTTTTCTTTGGTTCTTGGATTGTGTGAATTCGTTCGGTTTTATTCATCGAGCATTCTTGTCGATTCGTATGATATGGTTTTAAAGTCATTGTCTACCATGAGACCCATAGATCGGTATGCGCACGCTTTAATTATTTGTCTATAATTTGCCAACGTTCATGTCAAAGGAGCACGGCCACATATTACATTGTCGAGGTTAAACTCTTTTACTACAGCTTATCCACTTTCACTTTCATTCCAATAAATGGACAAATTGTCTTCAAAGAGTATTGTCATGCTCATCCCAGTAAATGGACAAATTGTCTTCAAAGAGTATTGTCATGCTCATCCCAATAAATGGACAAATTGCCTTCAGAGTATTGTCATGCTCATCCCAATAAATGGACAAATTGTCTTCAAAGAGTATTGTCATGCTCATCCCAATAAATGGACAAATTGTCTTCAAAGAGTATTGTTGTGCTCATCCCAGTAAATGGAAATTTTCCTTTATCACTATGGTTCAGCCACATCTCTAGCCTTCAGGCTGCCTTTGATGAAACCACCCGCCATGCCTTCCCCCTCCCCTTTTTCCACGGGATGAAGGCATCGAAGACCTCCATCCGTTGCTTCCACGCCCAGCTACAACCTTGCCACTGTATTTCTAAGACCATTTCCATTAGTGCAGAGGGCCCCAGAATGCTCTCGATGATTATTTGATTTTCCAAATGCCCAGCAAATACAATTCCCTGCCTGCTTTTCCTTGTAACGTTTTCTCCATGCGACAATCACATTTGTTGCCAGCTACTCTCAGCATGACTGTCCCACAAATATTATGTTGCATTCTTCTCGTGGTCAATAGCGGCTCACCGTGAAACCCACAAACACATAAAGCCCTGCATGCCGTATAAAACAAAAAGCAGACTGAAAAACATATTATTATATTCGGTTAAGCGGGGGAAAAAATTCCGCTAATTTAAACACCGGCTTCTTCTTTTGTCCCTTTGTTCCACAGATTATAATAACGATGATGATGATAATAATAATAATAATAATAATAATAATAATAATAATAATAATAATAATAATAATAATAGATAAGATATAAAGATGTTATAGACTGAACGCATAAATACATGTGTATTTTTTCATTGTATGAGTATCTTAATAAAAATTATGAAAAGAAAAAAAGAATATTCCATAATTCATTTTGAAATATTTGATACTTCTTGAATTCTATCATAATGATGAGAACAAGAAACTGAAACTAATCAGCAGTGCATGTATTTTGATTGTAATATCATAATGTAAAGAGGATTAACTATTACTGCTAGCTTTTGTTTTGTTATAATTATTCTTGTTAACTTCTTTATAATCACATTTTTTACGATTTATGTTTTTATTTTTTATTTGGCAAATGGAAAAGAACCTTGTGTTCTTTTGATGCTTGTGTTGATTTGTATCCTGCTTGTTTGTTGTTATTAAAAAAAAGTATATTCTCTTTGGGTTTTTTTCCCTTCAAGAATTGTTTTTGTGGAAATGAAAAGTTTAAAAATTCATTTACATTGCATGAATTATTTGTGAAAGAGATGAATTACTCATTAATTACCTTAATACCTAATAAAATTAAAAATGGATAGCTTGGTATTTCTTGTAATTAGTTTTTCTCACACAAACTTTTCAACCAAAGTGACAAGGTAAAGGCCAGTAAAATCTAGTCTTTGATTACAAGTACTACTTACCTTTGACTAGATCTAATTATTTTGTGTACTTGTTTATTTTTATGGTGCACTCTTCCTTTAAGAGCTCCAAAGCTATGGATGATTCACTCTGTTGTCAGAATTATGCAAAAGTGTCTAAATTTTGCATTCCTTTACATCATCTTTACATCATAAAGTAATTTGAAAATAAATGCTACTCATCACTTTTTTTGGAATGATATACTATCTTTTTTTTTTCTTCACAGGATGATAATTTTCTAAATTCTATGGTTAAAGAAAGAGAAGATGAACTCACCAGGAAAACATTGGTGTCACTGAATGAAATGCGGATCAAATTTCCTGGCAAGTCCGACCATGAAGCTGAATATCTTCTCGACCAGGTAAGTGTGGGAAAGATTAATGAGACAAAGCATTTTACTATATTTAACATTTCTTTGCAGTCATTTAGTAATAGAACCAGTTACCTATGCCTTAATTTTTATCTAAGATTCAGCTTCTTGTATTCTTACATGTCTAAATTTTTTGCTTGGTGAAAACCTTTTTTCTTTTCCTCTCTGTTTGAAGCTCAACGAAAACTGGAAATTTCACAAGCCACGGATAGCCTCATACTGGTTGGTGAAATTAGATTCCATAAAACGGAGAAAAGTAAGTCAGCCTCTACTCATCCAGTCTTCACCTTAAAACAGCTGAAAAAGTCTGTTAAATCAATTTCCTTGTCAGGTTGTGAAACTTAGCACTAGATAGATCTATTTGTGATCTTAGAGTATTCCTGTCAATACGCCTAAAAGTAACTCTTGGTCTTAGTCTTGAAAAAAAGCTGGCAAACTCAGTTAGCCTAGTGTTCTTGTCAACTTTCCAGGTAGCTATCTAAAATTTTGTTATAATTGTTGTACATCTAAGTGTCTCTTGAAATCTTTCCTTCCAAGCTGTATATTACATGGTTGGAAGTTATTCAATAATCTTAACGTAATAATAATATAAGCAGAAACTTAAATTTACAACAGTAACATCAGGATACTGGCTAGGTTAATTAACTTCAGGCATGTTGACAAGATTAATCAGCTACTGAGTTTGCCAACTATTTTGAAGATGTGAATGCACTTTGGAAATATAAATACATATTATTATCTATTCATGAAGATGACAATATGAATGTTTGAGCACAAGATCTTGTGTGACTATTTTTCCTGTTGAATTCTTCAAGTGGTTATCCTGTTTGGCTTTCAGTTGCTTTGAAAAGAGTGATAACCTTATTTCTAGCCTTTGTTCCATGAGAGGTATCCACTGCAATATTTCCATGTCTATTTTTATGTTACATGATCTAGAGATAGTTGTTGGCTAAAAATCTGCATGCATTTTTTGTATTGTCTCTAAATCGCTTTAATATGGCTTTAATAAAATAATAAATTGGGACCTCATAAACACCCTATGCACCCATATACCTTATGTCTGACAGCTGTTAAATGAGAAGCTTTGCAGCACATACAGGAAAGATTCATGCTTTAATATTAAAGAAAATGGCCTAAAATAATCTATAATGATATTTAATCTTTATTGTTTCCTGTGTTCATGCCAGAGATCACATGGTTAAAGGGTTTCTAATTTCTTTGTATTTTGATTTCAAACATTTTACAGACTTATGTACATAACTGAAATGATTCACAGTAAAATAAAATTAATAAAGGATAAGAAAAAGGATGGTTAAAAAAAATTGAAAAGGAAAATTCATTGTGCGAAAAAAAATGATTGAAAATTTAAAGGTTAACACACCAAAAAATTGTGCATCTACCTGTAGTGTGTATGTTTTAGTTGGCGATATGAAATTATTACCATCACCTTCATGTCACTTTAATGATGTGATGATATGGCTGTTTCTTTCTTTCTGCTAGTCTTTTCATATTGTTGTGTGACAATGATTTTTATGTAACCCATTAATGACCTGTTTTAGATGATTCACTTTTCCATATAAAAACTTGGTTAGCTGCTGTAATACATGAAGGCCTTGCAAAGACCCATTCTTTTTTCCATTATTAAACAAAGTACAATTTTATGATATTCTAAAACAGAATACTTTGTTTGTTCTAGGTCATTGACATTGTGCGTTCAAATGTACGCGCAATGTTACAAAGAATTTGGAAAACATCAGATATTGACAATCTTCGGCTCTACCGCATCTTTAGTCGTGTCTTCAATCGTTTGCTATGGAGCCATGGGCAAGGATTGTGGAACTGCTTTTCTACAAATGGGTAGGCCAACTTTTTTGGATGTATGATATTTTTTTATGATATTGGGTAAAACAGACCTCTGAATGCTAAATGACGTTTTGAAGAAGTTGTCAGAATTAAGAGTACGTTAGTGTGGTAAAGTTTGCAAATGAAATTTCCTTTATACATGTTTATATCAATGTGCTTCATTTGTGCTTCATATAAAACAATCAAATGTATTGGCTTTCATGCTTATACAATTTTTTATCCATGCACTGTGCAATGCAAAATTGTACCATATCAGAATTTTTTTAAAATGGTAAATAAAAGGTTTACACATTACTTTGTTTCTCATGGAATTTTTGCCTTTTTGATGTAATTTGTCAAGTGGAATAAGAATCATGCAAATATTAAGACAGGAATAAAAAACATTTTTTTATGCTGTACTGTATTTTATCTAAATCTCAGGGATTTTAATTTTCTTTACCATAACTTATGTCGACATTTTTTTTGTTGTACCTTTTTTACAGAAATTCATGGGAGACAATCTTTAGTAAAAGCAGTGAAAATGTTTCGGAACCTGAACTTGATTGTTGTCGCCGCATTGTTCAATTGTGCCGAGACTGCCTTCTTATTGTTTACAAGTTTGCTGATGAGGCAAAAAATCCATCTGCATCAGTAAATAGCTATGAAAGTGCTAAAGAAAATACATCACATGTTCAACCTCAGAATGGGTAAGTTTGAAAATGTCAATGACTTGAAACGAGGAAAAAAACTATTTAACACCTTGGAGTGAGCCAATGCAAATGGAGCCAATTAATACAAAATTAAATACTATAGAACCAGCTTATCTGGTCATTTGCACTTTTGTCTGATAAAATAACTTAAGCCTTCATCAGCTTATTGGTTGTTGCCACTACACCTGAGTTGCTGCTGTAGATGTGAAACTCATTTTTTTTCCTCGTCTTTAAATCAGACTTGTAATTTGCCAGCCTTCAACAAAATTTTTGGCTGAATAGCTGTGTTAATGAGCAATCCATTTTTATATGGAGAAAAAACTACTGTAAAGAACCAAACCAATTTAAAATCCTAGCTTTGCATTGACTTTAATTTTATTGATCTAGAACCAAAACACAAAGGCAATCCAGTTGCCATGCTATCCTTAACACTGAACAGCAACCTTTAAAGAATGCCAATAATGGGAATTATTCTGTAAAGAAATCAAGAAGATTTCCAAGTCAGCTATGTTGGATGACTCAACTAGACCCCAGTTTTTAAGTCAAAGTCATTAAGTCAAAGTCATGCTCCTTTAATTTATAGGTTACTGAACTAGCCCACAGGTCATTAAAGTCAAAGTCAGTAAGTCCTGATTGTCATATTCTTTTTCGATAAGTAATGAAATGTTGTTAATGTTTTCAGGTATCTCTCCGGACGTGATTTAAAGCCCCCTCTAAATTGGAATCCACAGCCTGCCTACAGTCAACGCTACAGTAAACTGTACCAGGCAGGCCTTGGTAGTTCTTGATCTGAAAGCTACGTTGTCCATGGTGTTTCATTGCTGTTTATTTCAACCACCTTGTTTTGCTACCCAATGTTTCAGCTGAATGTAAAAGAAATATATTTTGTACCTCATCAATCACACTTGTGATACTTGTATAAAATTTGACTAGAAATCTTACCTCACTGTTTCAAATAACTTTATGAGAATCTTGCTGATGTTTTTACACAATCATGATTAATGAATGGGTACATTATTACATAGCTTACCCAAATTCAAACTAGTGCGTACATTAGTACATAGCTTGCCCAAATTCACAAAGCATACGGAAATAGTCCTAGAGAGAAGAATGTGCCTTGTTAATTTGTTTTTTTCTTTTTAGCCTTCTAATACCATTAGAGTCGTCTTACCTGTACTATTGAATGATTATGTTTTTCTTCACAGCAGAAAAATGGATCCAGTTCCTCATCTTAAATGTGTAATCCTATTACTATTATTCTTTGCTGTCTGAATTGTTACAATTTGAATCCCAAACTGCATTTGAACAAAAAAACGTACCTTACTTTACTTGAAGTCATGGGCATTCCATGTCATCTGCTTTGACTTTGAGTGAGATTGAAGAAGTTGTATTTATTCGTCTCATATTGACCTTTTTCTTCATATATTGAAAGGTGAATTTTGATCGATTTTGTACATCTTGCACATGTAATCTTTTTCTTCCTTTTGAGTCGAACTGTTCTAAGCTACTTCATATAACACTAACCAATTAATTTATCATGTTGCATTTTCTTATTTCCGTCATACTTGAAGGTAAAGCTTGGTGGGAATGTTTGAGATGTAAGCTGCCTTTTATTGTCTTGTCCCGTATATTGATGAATAGCAGTAAGACTCCTCAATGTTCTTGGCTAAACCTGATTGTGGAGTTTATTGTGATTCTTTTAATTTGTTGCCTATACAGTCAAACCCCGTTAAACCGCCTGCATCGGGACATTAATAAAATTGACGTTTAAACGGGAGTGGCGAAATAACAGTGTTTTGGCAATTTCAGCGATGAAATAAAAAAAGATAACCAAGGTAAGCTATGCCCGTAGGCGAGGAAACAGAGGTACACATCGCTGGCACTGTGTCGTTCTCCTAGGTCTATGATGATAGCACACCACATGCGAGCAACAGGCAGGCAGGCAGGCAGTCTCTCTGTCTCTGTCTCTGTCTGTCTGTCTCTCTCTCTCTCGGTTTCAGTGTCATAGTTTAATGGGGGTATTTCCCTCTATATAGGTCATATTGGGACACTCAGAACCTTTTGCTGATGGTGGTGGGTGGTAAAACGGGGTCATTAGTAGTGATATATTGGGTGGGCTAAAAAAATGGCGTAGGACTTTAGATGGCTACAAAATGTAAATTATGACACAAAAATTATTCACAAGATAAAGTAACAGTTCTATTTTTGATTGCATACCAATTTTCACAATAATCCATTGTGTGGATTTTAAATAATTCGCTTTTAATTAAAAGTGGTTTGAAAAATGAATATTGAAATAAAATTTGTCACATATTCTTACTGTTTTGTGTTATTTCTTGAAGTGACATGACAGATAGGGTCACTATGATGGTTTTATCTTCTAGGCTCATAACCATGTTGATTTTCAAATAAGATCTATGGCCTAGATCTAAATCTAAATCTAGAGTTTAGATCTAAAACTTTCGGTACCGGTATAGACATACAATTCAAGTTATCTTTGAAGAATGCGATACTCTCAGGTAGGAGATAATATTTAATTCAAATTCAAGTGTAAAAATGGATTAACAGGTGGTAAATTCTGTTTTTAATTGATCTTTTCCAAGTAGCAATGTTCTATGACAGTCATCTGCACTCTTTGAAAATAGTTTTGGGTATCGAAATGGGAATGCGACATTAAATGTTGGGTCTATCAACCATCACAGTATAGCCATGAGCCAGTCAGCATAGGAAATCTTTCAATGTTTGGTCCCTTCATGCATCGCACGTAACAATATTTTTTCTAGAACCATGCCAAATTTCAATATACTCTGTAAAGGGGATGGGGAGGTATAGGGCATCAAAGTTCCTACGCCATTTTTTTAGCCCACCCGATATAAGGAAAAGTTTTTGTACATGGCGAAAGTAGGTGGTAAAACGGGGTTTGCAGTTAAAAGGGGGGCGTCTTAATGGGGTTTGACTGTAATGTGATTGGAGGTGCTGATTCAATGGAACGTTCTTTTATCTGGTTACAAGACTTTGAGTCATGCTCTTCATTGTTATATATATTATATCGCCATATTTCATCTCCATACTCAATATATTTTGGCAAGAAATTTTCCTGACAACTAATATAATTAGATATCTAGTCTCCTGTTTTCTTATCATTGATTACATGATGAATGATGTATGTATTTATTTTTACTGACCTTGTTATTTCTCTAGTTCTATTGCTATTTGTAATTAATAATTGTATCTCTACCATTACTGCATGCTTATTAGGTTGCATTACTTTATACACCCGCTTTCATTTTATTCTACACCATTTATTCGTATTGAATTATTTCTACGACTGTGTTTCTTCCAGAATAAGTTGATTGTTTTATAGAAATAATATTTATATTCCTAAAGAAGATGTTATCTTCGTCATACAGTTATACTTCAAAACATTCCTTGCGTTATGTTGAACAATAATCATTAGGCTTTTGGCCAAGTCTTTTTTTTTTTTTTTTATCAAACATCATGATGTGATTTAGGAATGATTGCTTGGAATATTCATCATTCTCAATGTCAGTTAGATGAATAAGACTAAAGTGAATATTTATAGCACAAAACAAAGTTTATGAAATCTCCACTTAAAAGACAAAGCAAAAGAGTAAATTTTCTGGTTCAGAATGTCAATTGCTGATATGAATCAAAGGAATGTGAAGCCTTTAATTGTGAATAAAACGACGAATTATTTTTTTAACATAATTTTCATCAGCCCTTAACTGTGGTGAAGAATGACCCGTTGTAATGAACTTTGGAATTTTATTATGAGATTCAATAAGAATACACTGCTTTTACTTTAAGTTAAGGCCACGGTCCTCTAATAAACAAAAAATCTTTATTATTGCACCAATTCTTCTTACATTTGTCATGTGAGACCATATCAGGTTCCAAAAGAAAAATTTTGGTCTTTTTCCCAAAATGACCACACGGTTGCCATGGTAACCGACCAAATAGTCACCATCTTGGATTTCTATGGCAATTTTTAAAGAGACAAAACTCATTAATCACGGAATGGATTGTAATGCCATTTTATATATGCCTTTTGTTAAAGGATTTTAAAGGTTTTGTTGGAAGGGAATCGAAAAAGAACAAACTTTTTGAACACTGAATTTTTTTACCGACGCATGTACAATTTTCTGGCATTTTTGCCAATTTTTACGGTGTTTAATTCATAAAAAAAACTACAGATCAATATTTTTGACAATACCTCTGACAAAAGTTCGGTCTTGGTTAGTTTTACATGCCTGGTAAATTTCATGTTGATTGGTGAAGTCTTTCTTGGACATGTATTTTTTTATATAATTAATTAGACTTGAGAAAACTGCATTTTGCTCTCAATGGCCCGATTTTTCTCCAAACTGAGGAAGACCTCAAGACTAGCATGGAAATTTCCATTAACAAAGGTCAAGGATGGATTCAAAGGAGGGAACACATCCTAAACTTTGTATGCATGCCAATATTTGATGTATATTCCAATCAGAAGGGGGGAAAATTTGACTTGATTTAGTGAAAATTACTTGTATTTTCACACAAAAAATGACCTTCTAAAAGAGAAAAATGATGATGTTATGCCTTCAGAGGTCGATTTGAACTATATAATGAGTTTTTCCTGTTTAGTGAGTCTTTGAGGAACACTTATCTGCCAAAAATAGAAAACTGACAACTTGACCCCCCTCAAAAAACAGTTTCTATTAGAGGACCGTGGCCTTGAGTAATTGTAGTCAATAGCACAATCTGTTCATGGCCAACAAATGATCAATAAAATAGGCCTACCTCTTCTGTTTCACAGATGGGCAATCATTTAGCTGAAAATGCCCTTGCCTGTACCTTCGTTATTACATTAATATGAGAGCCATGTCTTTCCTCTCGTTACATCAGTTCACTCTTGTTTTGCGCTACTCTCTGCTGTTTGATGATATGATTGATGAATTTTACTAAAACGTTTTTCTTTAAAAGTGGAACACACCATATGGACTTACTGTCTCTTTGTCTTCATTTGGATGTTAAAACTTTTTATGCATATAAAAGAACTTGTGATTCTGTTTTTGGCTGGGTTTTTTCTGCTTTTGTTTTGTTCTTTTCTTTTACTTTACTAATACTACAATATTGGTTTCAATTTGGTCCAGATAGTACTCATGTTTCCCCTCATTCTAGGTTCCTGTTGATGAAAGCTTTCCATGGATATCTAAAGAGAACTTTTTTTTTTTTTGATGCACTAAATAGGAGAAAGTTTGCTGCTTTATTTTCCATATCCGGTGACTCTTTTTTTTAACAAAATCACAATGCAATTGTACGGAAATGTCAGTTTCAATTGAATTTATTACTAAGAGAGGAGCATATTAACACTTTTATTTCTCAGAGATATATTTATATTATGTCTTGAATTTATTTATTGAAAATAAAAATCCACACATTCACTTGTTTGGATAAATAAATGGAATAAAAATTCAAGTTACTTTCATGAGATAAATTCTTCTACTTTCCAGTTAAACCACATCCATGTTTTTAAAATACAGTGGAACACGGATATAACGAACAAGCCCGGGCAATAGAAACAGTTCTTTATATCAGTAGTTCGTTATTTCAGTCGTACATGCACTGTAGTATATTTCGGCGAAGGACATAAGATCCGATGCGCGCATACGGCATGTTACAACAGTACGCGCCG